>JAVUPR010000123.1:0-83495 GCA_036785695.1 Gentiana straminea | reverse complement strand
CAACTCGTAAATCAGAGAAAAACATAAATTTGAACTCGTTAATAAGAAGAAAACATGAATTCGAACTCGTTACCAAAGAAAAAAACACAAATTTCTACTCGTTATAAAAGTGGAAAACACAAATTTCCCTCAATGTCAACTCGTTATTTGTGAAAAGAAACATTTTTCTCTCGCAAGGACAACTCATTACCAGCAGAAAAAAATAAATTTGAACTCATTAATAAGAAGAGAAAACATGAATTCGAACTCGTTACCAAAGAAAAACACAAATTTCTACTCAAGTATAAAGTGGAAAACACAAATTTCCGCGCGATGTCAACTCTGTTATTAGGGAAAAGAGATTTTTTCTCGAAGGACAACTCGTTACCGTAGAAAAAAACAAATTTGAACTCATTAATAAGAAGAAAACATGAATTCGAACTCAAGTACCAACAGAAAAACACAAATTTCTACTCGTTATAAAGGGAAAACAGCAAATTTCCGGCGATGTCAACTCGTTATTGTTGAAAAGACATTTTTTCCGGAAGGACAACTCGTTACCAAAGAGAAAAACACAAATTTGAACTCGTTAATAAGAAGAAAACATGAATTCGAACTCGTTACCAAAGAAAAAAACACAAATTTTTACTCGTTAGAGAAGAGGAAAACACAAATTTCCGGCGATGTCAACTCGTTATTAGTGGAAAAAGACATTTTTTCCGCAAGGACAACTCATTACCAGAGAAAAACAAAATTTGAACTCGTTAATAAGAAGAAAACATGAATTCGAACTCGTTACCAAAGAAAACACAAATTTCTACTCGTTATAAAGTGGAAAACACAAATTTCCGGCGATGTCAACTCGTTATTTGGGGAAAAAGATTTTTTTCGAAGGACAACTCGTTACCGCAGAAAAAACACAAATTTGAACTCGTTAATAAGAAGAAAACATGAATTCGAACTCGTTACCAAAGAAAAACACAAATTTCTACTCGTTATAAAGTGGAAAACACAAATTTCCGGCGATGTCAACTCGTTATTTGGGAAAGACATTTTTTTCTCGAAGGACAACTCGTTACCAGAGAAACACAAATTTGAACTCGTTAATAAGAAGAAAACATGAATTCGAACTCGTTACCAAAGAAAAACACAAATTTCTACTCGTTATAAAGGAAAACACAAATTTCCGGCGATGTCAACTCGTTATTGGGAAAAGACATTTTTCCGGAAGACAACTCGTTACCGCAGAAAAACACAAATTTGAACTCGTTAATAAGAAGAAAACATGAATTCGAACTCGTTACCAAAGAAAAAACACAAATTTCTACTCGTTATAAAGAGGAAAACACAAATTTCCGGCGATGTCAACTCGTTATTGGTGAAAAAACATTTTTTCCGTGGAAGGACAACTCCGTTACTAGTGAGAAAAACACAAATTTGAACTCGTTAATTAGAAGAAAACATGAATTCGAACTCGTTACCAAAGAAAAACACAAATTTCTACTCGTTATAAATGGAAAACACAAAATTTCCGCTAAGATGTCAACTCGTTATTGTGGAAAACATTTTTTCTCTGAAGGACAACTCGTTACCAGATAAAAAACACAAATTTGAACTCGTTAATAAGAAGAAAACATGAATTCGAACTCTGCTATCAAAGAAAAAACACAAATTTTTACTCGTTATAAAGAGAAAACACAAATTTCCGGCGATGTCAACTCGTTATTAGGGAAAAGACATTTTATCCGCAAGGACAACTCGTTACTCGTAGAAAAACAATAAATTTGAACTACGTTAATGTTAAGAAGAAAACATGAATTCGAAACTCGTTACCAAAGAAAAAACACAAATTTCTACTCGTTATAAAAGGGAAAACACAAATTTCCGGTGATGTCAACTCGTTATTATAGGGAAAACACTTTTTTTTCCAAGGACAACTCGTTACCGAGAGAAAAACACAAATTTGAACTCGTTAATAAGAAGAAAACATGAATTCGAACTCGTTACCAAAGAAAAAACAATAAATTTTTATATCGTTATAAAGGGAAAACACAAATTTCCGGCGATGTCAACTCGTTATCAGTGGAAAAAGACATTTTTTCCTGCAAATGACAACTCGTTACCGCAGAAAAACACAAATTTGAACTCGTTAATAAGAAGAAAACATGAATTCGAACTCGTTACCAAAGAAAAACACAAATTTCTACTCGTTATAAAGTGGAAAACACAAATTTCCGACGATGTCAACTCATTATCGTGGTAAAAAACATTTTTTTTCGGCCAAGACAACTCGTTACCAGAAAAACACAAATTTGAACTCGTTAATAAGAAGAAAACATGAATTCGAACTCGTTACCAAAGAAAAAACACCAATTTCTACTCGTTATAAAGCGGAAAACACAAATTTCCGGGGCGATGTCAACTCGTTATTGTGGAAAAAACATTTTTTCTGCAAAGACAACTCGTTACCATAGAGAAAAACACAAATTTGAACTCGTTAATAAGAAGAAAACATGAATTCGAACTCGTTACCAAAGTATAAAAACACAAATTTCTACTCGTTATAAACAGTGGGGAAAACACAAATTTCCGGTGATGTCAACTCGTTATCCGTGGAAAAACATTTTTTCATCGGAAGTGACAACTACCCGTTACCAGAGAAAAACACAAATTTGAACTCGTTAATAAGAAGAAAACATGAATTCGAACTCGTTACCAAAGAAAAACACAAATTTCGACTCGTTATAAAGGGAAAACACAAATTTCCGGCGATGTCAACTCGTTATTAGTAAAAAGACATTTTTTCTTCCGGAAGGACAACTCGTTACCAGTGAGAAAACACAAATTTGAACTCGTTAATAAGAAGAAAACATGAATTCAAACTCGTTACCAAAGAAAAACACAAATTTCTACTCGTTATAAAGGGAAAACACAAATTTCCGGCGATGTCAACTCGTTATCGTGGAAAAAGAACATTTTTTTCTACATAAGACAACTCGTTACCGCAGAAAAAACACAAATTTGAACTCGTTAATAAGAAGAAAACATGAATTCTAACTCGTTACCAAAGAAAAAACACAAATTTCTACTCGTTATAAACGGAAAAACACAAATTTCCGGTGATGTCAACTCGTTATCGTGGAAAAAAAACATTTTTCCGCAAGGACAACTCGTTTCCAAAGTAGAGAAAAACACAAATTTGAACTCGTTAATAAGAAGAAAACATGAATTCAACTCGTTACCAAAGAAAACACAAATTTCTACTCGTTATAAAGTGGAAAACACAAATTTCCGGCGATGTCAACTCGTTATCGTGAAAACATTTTTTCTCGGAAGGACAACTCGTTACTTAGAGAAAACACAAATTTGAACTCGTTAATAAGAAGAAAACATGAATTCGAACTCGTTACCAAAGAAAAACACAAATTTCTACTCGTTATAAAGGGAAAACACAAATTTCCGGCGATGTCAACTCGTTATCGTGTGAAAACATTTTTTCGGCGGAAGGACAACTCGTTACCGTAGAAAACACAAATTTGAACTCGTTAATAAGAAGAAAACATGAATTCGAACTCGTTACTAAAGAAAAAACACAAATTTCTACTCGTTATAAAGAGGAAAACACAAATTTCCGGCGATGTCAACTCGTTATCGTGGAAAAAGACATTTTTTTCTACAAAGACAACACGTTACTGCAGAAAAACACAAATTTGAACTCGTTAATAAGAAGAAAACAATGAATTCGAACTCGTTACCAAAGAAAAAAACACAAATTTCTACTCGTTATAAAATGAAAACACAAATTTTTACTGTGCGATGTCAACTCGTTATTATCCGGGAAAAAAAAAATACATTTTTTCCGCTAATCAAGGAAAACATGAATTTGAACGTTACCAAAGAAAAAACACAAATTTGAACTCGTTAATAAGAAGAAAACATGAATTCGAACTCGTTACCAAAGAAAAACACAAATTTCTACTCGTTATAAAGGGAAAACATAAATTTCCGGCGATGTCAATTCGTTATCGGTGGAAAAAAAACATTTTTTCTCGAAGGACAACTCGTTACCGTGAGAAAAACACAAATTTGAACTCGTTAATAAGAAGAAAACATGAATTTGAACTCGTTACCAAAGAAAAAAACACAAATTTCTACTCGTTATAAAAAGTGGAAAACACAAATTTCCGGCGATGTCAACTCGTTATCAAGGAAAAAACATTTTTTCTACGAAAGGACAACTCGTTACCGTAGAAAACACAAATTTGAACTCGTTAATAAGAAGAAAACATGAATTCGAACTCGTTACCAAAGAAAAAACACAAATTTCTACTCGTTATAAAGTGGAAAACACAAATTTCGGGTGACGATGTCAACTCGTTATCATAGGAAAAAAACATTTTTTCTACGCAAGGACAACTCGTTACCAGAGAAAAACACAAATTTGAACTCGTTAATAAGAAGAAAACATGAATTCGAACTCGTTACCAAAGAAAAAACACAAATTTCTACTCGTTATAAAGGGAAAACACAAATTTCCGGCGATGTCAACTCGTTATCGTGGAAAAAGACATTTTTTCTCGCAAGGACAACTCATTACTCGCAGAGAAAAAAACACAAATTTGAACTCGTTAATAAGAAGAAAACATGAATTCGAAACTCGTTACCAAAGAAAAAACACAAATTTCTACTCGTTATAAAGTGCGGAAAACACAAATTTCCGGCGATGTCAACTCGTTATCGTGAAAAACATTTTTCTCGCAAAGACAACTCGTTACCAGTAGAAAAACACAAATTTGAACTCGTTAATAAGAAGAAAACATGAATTCGAACTCGTTACCAAAGAAAAAACACAAATTTCTACTCGTTATAAAAGGGAAAACACAAATTTCCGGCGATGTCAACTCGTTATCGTGGAAAACATTTTTTCTCGCAATGGACAACTCGTTATCGTAGAAAACACAAATTTGAACTCGTTAATAAGAAGAAAACATGAATTCGAACTCGTTACCAAAGAAAAACACAAATTTCTATTCGTTATAAAGGGAAAACACAAATTTCCGGCGATGTCAACTCGTTATCGTGGAAAAACATTTTTTCTTCAAGGACAACTCCGTTACAAGAGAAAAACAAAAATTTGAACTCGTTAATAAGAAGAAAACATGAATTCGAACTCGTTACCAAAGAAAAACACCAATTTCTACTCGTTATAAAGGAAAAACACAAATTTCCGTCGATGTCAACTCGTTATCGTGGAAAAAACATTTTTTCGCAAAGATAACTCGTTACCGTAGAGAAAAACACAAATTTGAACTCGTTAATAAGAAGAAAACATGAATTCGAACTCGTTACCAAAGAAAAACACAAATTTCTACTCGTTATAAAGGGAAAACACAAATTTCCGGCGATGTCAACTCGTTATCGTGAAAAAACATTTTTTCCGCAAGGACAACTCGTTACTGTGAGAAAAACACAAATTTGAACTCGTTAATAAGAAGAAAACATGAATTCGAACTCGTTACCAAAGAAAAAACACAAATTTCTACTCGTTATAAAAGTGGAAAACACAAATTTCCGGTGCGATGTCAACTCGTTATCGTGAAAAACATTTTTCTCGCAAAGACAACTCGTTACCAGAGAAAAACAAAATTTGAACTCGTTAATAAGAACAAAACATGAATTCGAACTCGTTACCAAAGAAAAAACACAAATTTCTACTCGTTATAAAGGGAAAACACAAATTTCCGGCGATGTCAACTAGTTATCGTGGAAAAAAACATTTTTTCTCGCAAGGACAACTCGTTACCGTGAGAAAAACACAAATTTGAACTCGTTAATAAGAAGAAAACATGAATTCGAACTCGTTAACAAAGAAAAACACAAATTTCTACTCGTTATAAAAAGGGAAAACACAAATTTCCGGCGATGTCAACTCGTTATCATGGAAAAAACATTTTTTCTACAAGGACAACTCATTACCAGAGAAAAACACAAATTTGAACTCGTTAATAAGAAGAAAACATGAATTCGAACTCGTTACCAAAGAAAAAACACAAATTTCTACTCGTTATAAAGGGAAAACACAAATTTCCGTGATGTGAACTCGTTATCGTGGAAAAAAACATTTTTTCAGCAAAGGACAACTCGTTACCGAGAAAAACACAAATTTGAACTCGTTAATAAGAAGAAAACATGAATTCGAACTCGTTACCAAAGAAAAAACACAAATTTCTATTCGTTATAATGGGAAAACACAAATTTCCGGCGATGTGAACTCGTTATCGTGAAAAACATTTTTTCTACAAGGACAACTCGTTACCAGAGAGAAAAACACAAATTTGAACTCGTTAATAAGAAGAAAACATGAATTCGAACTCGTTACCAAAGAAAAAACACCAATTTCTACTCGTTATAATGTGGAAAACACAAATTTCCGGCGATGTGAACTCGTTATCGTGAAAAATACATTTTTCTGCAAAGCCAACTCGTTACCAAAGAAAAAAAAAAATTGAACTCGTTAATAAGAAGAAATCATGAATTCGAACTCGTTACCAAAGAAAAAACACAAATTTCTACTCGTTATAATGGGAAAACACAAATTTCCGGCGATGTGAACTCGTTATCAATGAAAAAATATTTTTTCTACAAGGACAACTCGTTACCAGAGAAAAACACAAATTTGAACTCGTTAATAAGAAGAAAACATGAATTCGAACTCGTTACCAAAGAAAAAACACAAATTTCTACTCGTTATAATGGGAAAACACAAATTTCCGGCGATGTCAACTCGTTATCATGGAAAAAAACATTTTTTCGCAAAGACAACTCGTTACCAGAGAAAAACACAAATTTGAACTCGTTAATAAGAAGAAAACATGAATTCGAACTCGTTACCAAAGAAAAAACACAAATTTCTACTCGTTATAATGGGAAAACACAAATTTCCGGCGATGTGAACTCGTTATCATGGAAAAAAAAACATTTTTTCTACAAGGACAACTCGTTACCAGAGAAAAACACAAATTTGAACTCGTTAATAAGAAGAAAACATGAATTCGAACTCGTTACCAAAGAAAAACACAAATTTCTACTCGTTATAAAGTGGAAAACACAAATTTCCGGTGACGATGTGAACTCGTTATCGGGAAAAAACATTTCTTCTACAAGAACAACTCGTTACCAGAGAAAAACACAAATTTGAACTCGTTAATAAGAAGAAAACATGAATTCGAACTCGTTACCAAAGAAAAAACACAAATTTCTACTCGTTATAATGGGAAAACACAAATTTCCGGCGATGTCAACTCGTTATCAGGGAAAAAACATTTTTTTCTACAAGGACAACTCGTTACCAGAGAAAAACACAAATTTGAACTCGTTAATAAGAAGAAAACATGAATTCGAACTCGTTACCAAAGAAAAAACACAAATTTCTACTCGTTATAAAAAGTGGGAAAACACAAATTTCCGGCGATGTCAACTCGTTATCGTGGAAAAAAACATTTTTTCTACAAGGACAACTCGTTACCAGAGAAAAACACAAATTTGAACTCGTTAATAAGAAGAAAACATGAATTCGAACTCGTTACCAAAGAAAAAACACAAATTTCTACTCGTTATAAAAGTGGAAAACACAAATTTCCGGCGATGTCAACTCGTTATCGTGGAAAAAAACATTTTTTCTCAAGCAAAGACAACTCGTTACCCGAGAAAACACAAATTTGAACTCGTTAATAAGAAGAAAACATGAATTCGAACTCGTTACCAAAGAAAAAACACAAATTTCTATTCGTTATAAAAAGTGGAAAACACAAATTTCCGGCGATGTCAACTCGTTATCGTGGAAAAAAACATTTTTTCTGTGCAAGGACAACTCGTTACCGTGAGAAAAACACAAATTTGAACTCGTTAATAAGAAGAAAACATGAATTCGAACTCGTTACCAAAGAAAAACACCAATTTCTACTCGTTATAAAGGGAAAACACAAATTTCCGTGATGTGAACTCGTTATCGTGGAAAAAACATTTTTCGCAAAGCCAACTCGTTACCAAAGAAAAACACAAATTTGAACTCGTTAATAAGAAGAAAACATGAATTCGAACTCGTTACCAAAGAAAAAACACAAATTTCTACTCGTTATAATGGGAAAACACAAATTTCCGGCGATGTCAACTCGTTATCGTGGAAAAAACATTTTTCTCGCAAGGACAACTCGTTACCGTGAGAGAAAAACACAAATTTGAACTCGTTAATAAGAAGAAAACATGAATTCGAACTCGTTACCAAAGAAAAAACACAAATTTCTACTCGTTATAAAAGGGAAAACACAAATTTCCGGCGATGTCAACTCGTTATCGTGAAAAACATTTTTTTCGACAACTCGTTACTAGAAAAATTTGAACTCGTTACTCGAGAAAAAAACACAAATTTCTACAAAAAACACAAATTTCCGGCGATGTCAACTCGTTATCGGGGAAAAAAAACATTTGAACTCGTTAATAAGAAGAAAACATGAATTCGAACTCGTTACCAAAGAAAAAACACAAATTTCTACTCGTTATAAAGGGAAAACACAAATTTCCGGCGATGTCAACTCGTTATCGTGGAAAAAAAACATTTTTTCTGCAAAGACAACTCGTTACCAGAGAAAAACACAAATTTGAACTCGTTAATAAGAAGAAAACATGAATTCGAACTCGTTACCAAAGAAAAACACAAATTTCTACTCGTTATAAAGGGAAAACACAAATTTCCGGCGATGTCAACTCGTTATCGTGAAAAAACATTTTTTCTAAAGGACAACTCATTACAAGAGAAAAACACAAATTTGAACTCCGTTAATAAGAAGAAAACATGAATTCGAACTCGTTACCAAAGAAAACACAAATTTCTACTCGTTATAAAGGGAAAACACAAATTTCCGGCGATGTCAACTCGTTATCAGTGAAAAAAACATTTTTTCTACAAGGACAACTCGTTACCAGAGAAAAACACAAATTTGAACTCGTTAATAAGAAGAAAACATGAATTCGAACTCGTTACCAAAGAAAAAACACAAATTTCTACTCGTTATAAAGGGGAAAACACAAATTTCCGGCGATGTCAACTCGTTATCGTGAAAAAAACATTTTTTCTACAAGGACAACTCGTTACTGTGAGAAAAACACAAATTTGAACTCGTTAATAAGAAGAAAACATGAATTCGAACTCGTTACCAAAGAAAAAACACAAATTTCTACTCGTTATAAAGGGAAAACACAAATTTCCGGCGATGTCAACTCGTTATCGTGGAAAAAACATTTTATCGGCAAGGACAACTCGTTACCAGAGAAAAAAAAATTTGAACTCGTTAATAAGAAGAAAACATGAATTCGAACTCGTTACCAAAGAAAAAACACAAATTTCTACTCGTTATAAAGGGAAAACACAAATTTCCGGCGATGTCAACTCGTTATCGTGGAAAAAACATTTTTTCTACAAGGACAACTCGTTACCAGAGAAAAACACAAATTTGAACTCGTTAATAAGAAGAAAACATGAATTCGAACTCGTTACCAAAGAAAAACACAAATTTCTACTCGTTATAAAGGGAAAACACAAATTTCCGGCGATGTCAACTCGTTATCATGGAAAAAAACATTTTTTCTACAAGGACAACTCGTTACCAGAGAAAAACACAAATTTGAACTCGTTAATAAGAAGAAAACATGAATTCGAACTCGTTACCAAAGAAAAAACACAAATTTCTACTCGTTATAAAAGGAAAACACAAATTTCCGGCGATGTCAACTCGTTATCGTGAAAAAAACATTTTTCCCGCAAGGACAACTCGTTACCAGTAGAAAAACACAAATTTGAACTCGTTAATAAGAAGAAAACATGAATTCGAACTCGTTACCAAAGAAAAAACACAAATTTCTACTCGTTATAAAGGGAAAACACAAATTTCCGGCGATGTCAACTCGTTATCGTGGAAAAAAACATTTTTCTCAAGGACAACTCGTTACCAGAGAAAAACACAAATTTGAACTCGTTAATAAGAAGAAAACATGAATTCGAACTCGTTACCAAAGAAAAAACACAAATTTCTACTCGTTATAAAGGGAAAACACAAATTTCCGGCGATGTCAACTCGTTATCGGGGAAAAACATTTTTTCTCGCAAGGACAACTCGTTACTGCAGAGAAAACACAAATTTGAACTCGTTAATAAGAAGAAAACATGAATTCGAACTCGTTACCAAAGAAAAAACACAAATTTCTACTCGTTATAAAGGGAAAACACAAATTTCCGGCGATGTCAACTCGTTATCGTGAAAAAGACATTTTTTTTAAAGGACAACTCATTACCAGAGAAAAACACAAATTTGAACTCGTTAATAAGAAGAAAACATGAATTCGAACTCGTTACCAAAGAAAAAACACAAATTTCTACTCGTTATAAAGTGGAAAACACAAATTTCCGGCGATGTCAACTCGTTATCGTGAAAAAAAACATTTTTTTTTCCAAGGACAACTCGTTACCAGAGAAAAACACAAATTTGAACTCGTTAATAAGAAGAAAACATGAATTCGAACTCGTTACCAAAGAAAAAACACAAATTTCTACTCGTTATAAAGGGAAAACACAAATTTCCGGCGATGTCAACTCGTTATCGTGGAAAAAAGACATTTTTTCTTCAAGACAACTCGTTACCGCAGAAAAACACAAATTTGAACTCGTTAATAAGAAGAAAACATGAATTCGAACTCGTTACCAAAGAAAAAAACAAATTTCTACTCGTTATAAAGTGGAAAACACAAATTTCCGGCGATGTCAACTCGTTATCGTGGAAAAAACATTTTTTCTGCAAGGACAACTCGTTACCGAGAGAAAAACACAAATTTGAACTCGTTAATAAGAAGAAAACATGAATTCGAACTCGTTACCAAAGAAAAAACACAAATTTCTACTCGTTATAAAAGTAGAAAACACAAATTTCCGGCGATGTCAACTCGTTATCGTGGAAAAAACATTTTTACGCAAAGACAACTCGTTACCAGAGAAAAACACAAATTTGAACTCGTTAATAAGAAGAAAACATGAATTCGAACTCGTTACCAAAGAAAAAACACAAATTTCTACTCGTTATAAAGGGAAAACACAAATTTCCGGCGATGTCAACTCGTTATCGTGGAAAAAAACATTTTTCTCGCAAGGACAACTCGTTACCGTAGAGAAAAACACAAATTTGAACTCGTTAATAAGAAGAAAACATGAATTCGAACTCGTTACCAAAGAAAAAACACAAATTTCTACTCGTTATAAAGGGAAAACACAAATTTCCGGCGATGTCAACTCGTTATCGTGGAAAAACATTTTTCTTCAAGGACAACTCATTACCGAGAGAAAAACACAAATTTGAACTCGTTAATAAGAAGAAAACATGAATTCGAACTCGTTACCAAAGAAAAACACAAATTTCTACTCGTTATAAAAGGAAAACACAAATTTCCGGCGATGTCAACTCGTTATTAGGGAAAAAAACATTTTTCCGCAAGGACAACTCGTTACCAAATAAAAACACAAATTTGAACTCGTTAATAAGAAGAAAACATGAATTCGAACTCGTTACCAAAGAAAAAACACAAATTTCTACTCGTTATAAAGGGAAAACACAAATTTCCGGCGATGTCAACTCGTTATCGTGAAAAAACATTTTTTCTTCAAAGGACAACTCGTTACCAGAGAAAAACACAAATTTGAACTCGTTAATAAGAAGAAAACATGAATTCGAACTCGTTACCAAAGAAAAACACAAATTTCTACTCGTTATAAAGGGAAAACACAAATTTCCGGCGATGTCAACTCGTTATCGTGGAAAAAACATTTTTTCTACAAAGACAACTCGTTACCAAAGAAAAAACACAAATTTGAACTCGTTAATAAGAAGAAAACATGAATTCGAACTCGTTACCAAAGAAAAAACACAAATTTCTACTCGTTATAAAGGAAAACACAAATTTCCGGCGATGTCAACTCGTTATCGTGGAAAAAAACATTTTTCTCGCAAGGACAACTCGTTACCGAGAAAAACACAAATTTGAACTCGTTAATAAGAAGAAAACATGAATTCGAACTCGTTACCAAAGAAAAAACACAAATTTCTACTCGTTATAAAGGGAAAACACAAATTTCCGGCGATGTCAACTCGTTATCGGGAAAAAACATTTTTTCTCGCAAGGACAACTCGTTACCAAAGAGAAAAACACAAATTTGAACTCGTTAATAAGAAGAAAACATGAATTCGAACTCGTTACAAAAGTAAAAACACAAATTTCTACTCGTTATAAAGGGAAAACACAAATTTCCGGCGATGTCAACTCGTTATCGTGGAAAAAAACATTTTTTCTACAAGGACAACTCGTTACCAGAGAAAAACACAAATTTGAACTCGTTAATAAGAAGAAAACATGAATTCGAACTCGTTACCAAAGAAAAACACAAATTTCTACTCGTTATAAAGGGAAAACACAAATTTCCGGCGATGTCAACTCGTTATCGTGAAAAAAACATTTTTTCTACGCAAAGGACAACTCGTTACCAGAGAAAAACACAAATTTGAACTCGTTAATAAGAAGAAAACATGAATTCGAACTCGTTACCAAAGAAAAAACACAAATTTCTACTCGTTATAAAGGGAAAACACAAATTTCCGGCGATGTCAACTCGTTATCGTGGAAAAAAACATTTTTCTACGCAAGGACAACTCGTTACTGCAGAAAAACACAAATTTGAACTCGTTAATAAGAAGAAAACATGAATTCGAACTCGTTACCAAAGAAAAAACACAAATTTCTACTCGTTATAAAGGGAAAACACAAATTTCCGGCGATGTCAACTCGTTATCGGGGAAAAAACATTTTTTCTACGAAGGACAACTCGTTACCGTAGAAAAACACAAATTTGAACTCGTTAATAAGAAGAAAACATGAATTCGAACTCGTTACCAAAGAAAAAACACAAATTTCTACTCGTTATAAAGGGAAAACACAAATTTCCGGCGATGTCAACTCGTTATCGGGGAAAAAACATTTTTTTCCGGAAGGACAACTCGTTACCAGAGAAAAACACAAATTTGAACTCGTTAATAAGAAGAAAACATGAATTCGAACTCGTTACCAAAGAAAAAACACAAATTTCTACTCGTTATAAAGGGAAAACACAAATTTCCGGCGATGTCAACTCGTTATCGGGAAAAAAACATTTTTTTTCAAGGACAACTCGTTACCGCAGAAAAACACAAATTTGAACTCGTTAATAAGAAGAAAACATGAATTCGAACTCGTTACCAAAGAAAAAAACACAAATTTCTACTCGTTATAAAGGGAAAACACAAATTTCCGGCGATGTCAACTCGTTATCGAGAAAAAAACATTTTTTCTACAAGGACAACTCGTTACCGCAGAAAAACACAAATTTGAACTCGTTAATAAGAAGAAAACATGAATTCGAACTCGTTACCAAAGAAAAAACACAAATTTCTACTCGTTATAAAGGGAAAACACAAATTTCCGGCGATGTCAACTCGTTATCAAGGAAAAAACATTTTTTCTTCAAGGACAACTCGTTACCAGAGAAAAACACAAATTTGAACTCGTTAATAAGAAGAAAACATGAATTCGAACTCGTTACCAAAGAAAAAACACAAATTTCTACTCGTTATAAAGGGAAAACACAAATTTCCGGCGATGTCAACTCGTTATCGGGAAAAAACATTTTTTTCTGCAAGGACAACTCGTTACCAGAGAAAAACACAAATTTGAACTCGTTAATAAGAAGAAAACATGAATTCGAACTCGTTACCAAAGAAAAAACACAAATTTCTACTCGTTATAAAGGGAAAACACAAATTTCCGGCGATGTCAACTCGTTATTAGGGAAAAAAACATTTTTTCTTCAAGGACAACTCGTTACCAGAGAAAAACACAAATTTGAACTCGTTAATAAGAAGAAAACATGAATTCGAACTCGTTACCAAAGAAAAAACACAAATTTCTACTCGTTATAAAGGGAAAACACAAATTTCCGGCGATGTCAACTCGTTATCAGTGAAAAAACATTTTTTCTCAGCAAGGACAACTCGTTACCAGAGAAAAACACAAATTTGAACTCGTTAATAAGAAGAAAACATGAATTCGAACTCGTTACCAAAGAAAAAACACAAATTTCTACTCGTTATAAAGGGAAAACACAAATTTCCGGCGATGTCAACTCGTTATCAGTGAAAAAAACATTTTTTCTTCAAGGACAACTCGTTACCAGAGAAAAACACAAATTTGAACTCGTTAATAAGAAGAAAACATGAATTCGAACTCGTTACCAAAGAAAAACACAAATTTCTACTCGTTATAAAGGGAAAACACAAATTTCCGGCGATGTCAACTCGTTATCTTGGAAAAAAACATTTTTTCTGCAAGGACAACTCGTTACCAGAAAAAACACAAATTTGAACTCGTTAATAAGAAGAAAACATGAATTCGAACTCGTTACCAAAGAAAAAACACAAATTTCTACTCGTTATAAAGGAAAACACAAATTTCCGGCGATGTCAACTCGTTATCGTGGAAAAAACATTTTTCTCGCAAAGGACAACTCGTTACCGAGAAAAACACAAATTTGAACTCGTTAATAAGAAGAAAACATGAATTCGAACTCGTTACCAAAGAAAAACACAAATTTCTACTCGTTATAAAGGGAAAACACAAATTTCCGGCGATGTCAACTCGTTATCAGGGAAAAAACATTTTTTCTACAAAAGACAACTCGTTACCACAGAAAAACACAAATTTGAACTCGTTAATAAGAAGAAAACATGAATTCGAACTCGTTACCAAAGAAAAAACACAAATTTCTACTCGTTATAAAGGAAAACACAAATTTCCGGCGATGTCAACTCGTTATCGGGAAAAAACATTTTTTCTGCAAGGACAACTCGTTACCAGAGAAAAACACAAATTTGAACTCGTTAATAAGAAGAAAACATGAATTCGAACTCGTTACCAAAGAAAAAACACAAATTTCTACTCGTTATAAAGGGAAAACACAAATTTCCGGCGATGTCAACTCGTTATCAGGGAAAAAAACATTTTTCTGCAAGGACAACTCGTTACCAGAGAAAAACACAAATTTGAACTCGTTAATAAGAAGAAAACATGAATTCGAACTCGTTACCAAAGAAAAAACACAAATTTCTACTCGTTATAAAGGGAAAACACAAATTTCCGGCGATGTCAACTCGTTATCGGGAAAAAAACATTTTTTCGCAAGGACAACTCGTTACAAGAGAAAAACACAAATTTGAACTCGTTAATAAGAAGAAAACATGAATTCGAACTCGTTACCAAAGAAAAACACAAATTTCTACTCGTTATAAAGGGAAAACACAAATTTCCGGCGATGTCAACTCGTTATCGTGGAAAAAAACATTTTTTCCGCAAAGACAACTCGTTACCGAGAAAAACACAAATTTGAACTCGTTAATAAGAAGAAAACATGAATTCGAACTCGTTACCAAAGAAAAAACACAAATTTCTACTCGTTATAAAGGGAAAACACAAATTTCCGGCGATGTCAACTCGTTATCGTGAAAAAACATTTTTTTTCAAGGACAACTCGTTACCAGAGAAAAACACAAATTTGAACTCGTTAATAAGAAGAAAACATGAATTCGAACTCGTTACCAAAGAAAAAACACAAATTTCTACTCGTTATAAAGGGAAAACACAAATTTCCGGCGATGTCAACTCGTTATCGTGGAAAAAACATTTTTTCTCGCAAGGACAACTCGTTACCAGAGAAAAACACAAATTTGAACTCGTTAATAAGAAGAAAACATGAATTCGAACTCGTTACCAAAGAAAAAACACAAATTTCTACTCGTTATAAAGGGAAAACACAAATTTCCGGCGATGTCAACTCGTTATCAGGGAAAAAAAACATTTTTTCCGCAAGGACAACTCGTTACCAGAGAAAAACACAAATTTGAACTCGTTAATAAGAAGAAAACATGAATTCGAACTCGTTACCAAAGAAAAAACACAAATTTCTACTCGTTATAAAGGGAAAACACAAATTTCCGGCGATGTCAACTCGTTATCGTGAAAAAACATTTTTTCACGCAAGGACAACTCGTTACCGAGAAAAACACAAATTTGAACTCGTTAATAAGAAGAAAACATGAATTCGAACTCGTTACCAAAGAAAAAACACAAATTTCTACTCGTTATAAAGGGAAAACACAAATTTCCGGCGATGTCAACTCGTTATCGGGAAAAAACATTTTTCTCGCAAGGACAACTCGTTACCGAGAAAAACACAAATTTGAACTCGTTAATAAGAAGAAAACATGAATTCGAACTCGTTACCAAAGAAAAAACACAAATTTCTACTCGTTATAAAGGGAAAACACAAATTTCCGGCGATGTCAACTCGTTATCGTAGGAAAAAACATTTTTTCTTCAAAGGACAACTCGTTACCAGAGAAAAACACAAATTTGAACTCGTTAATAAGAAGAAAACATGAATTCGAACTCGTTACCAAAGAAAAAACACAAATTTCTACTCGTTATAAAGGGAAAACACAAATTTCCGGCGATGTCAACTCGTTATTAGGGAAAAACATTTTTTCCTGCAAGGACAACTCGTTACCAGAGAAAAACACAAATTTGAACTCGTTAATAAGAAGAAAACATGAATTCGAACTCGTTACCAAAGAAAAAACACAAATTTCTACTCGTTATAAAGGGAAAACACAAATTTCCGGCGATGTCAACTCGTTATCGTGGAAAAAACATTTTTTCTTCAAGGACAACTCGTTACCGAGAAAAACACAAATTTGAACTCGTTAATAAGAAGAAAACATGAATTCGAACTCGTTACCAAAGAAAAACACAAATTTCTACTCGTTATAAAGGGAAAACACAAATTTCCGGCGATGTCAACTCGTTATCGTGGGAAAAACATTTTTTCGCAAGGACAACTCGTTACCAAAGAAAAACACAAATTTGAACTCGTTAATAAGAAGAAAACATGAATTCGAACTCGTTACCAAAGAAAAAACACAAATTTCTACTCGTTATAAAGGGAAAACACAAATTTCCGGCGATGTCAACTCGTTATCGGGAAAAAAACATTTTTTTCTGGAAGGACAACTCGTTACTGCAGAAAAACACAAATTTGAACTCGTTAATAAGAAGAAAACATGAATTCGAACTCGTTACCAAAGAAAAACACAAATTTCTACTCGTTATAAAGGGAAAACACAAATTTCCGGCGATGTCAACTCGTTATCGGGGAAAAACATTTTTTCTGCAAGGACAACTCGTTACCAAAGAAAAACACAAATTTGAACTCGTTAATAAGAAGAAAACATGAATTCGAACTCGTTACCAAAGAAAAAACACAAATTTCTACTCGTTATAAAGGGAAAACACAAATTTCCGGCGATGTCAACTCGTTATCAGGGAAAAAAAAAGACATTTTTTCTCGCAAGGACAACTCGTTACTGAGAAAACACAAATTTGAACTCGTTAATAAGAAGAAAACATGAATTCGAACTCGTTACCAAAGAAAAAACACAAATTTCTACTCGTTATAAAGGGAAAACACAAATTTCCGGCGATGTCAACTCGTTATCGTGGGAAAAACATTTTTCCGAAGGACAACTCGTTACCAGAAAAAACACAAATTTGAACTCGTTAATAAGAAGAAAACATGAATTCGAACTCGTTACCAAAGAAAAAACACAAATTTCTACTCGTTATAAAGGGAAAACACAAATTTCCGGCGATGTCAACTCGTTATTAGGGAAAAAACACATTTTTTCTCGAAGGACAACTCGTTACCAAGAGAAAAACACAAATTTGAACTCGTTAATAAGAAGAAAACATGAATTCGAACTCGTTACCAAAGAAAAAACACAAATTTCTACTCGTTATAAAGGGAAAACACAAATTTCCGGCGATGTCAACTCGTTATCGGAAAAAAACATTTTTCCGGAAGGACAACTCGTTACCGAGAAAAACACAAATTTGAACTCGTTAATAAGAAGAAAACATGAATTCGAACTCGTTACCAAAGAAAAACACAAATTTCTACTCGTTATAAAGGGAAAACACAAATTTCCGGCGATGTCAACTCGTTATTAGGGAAAAAACATTTTTTCTGAAGGACAACTCGTTACCGTAGAGAAAAACACAAATTTGAACTCGTTAATAAGAAGAAAACATGAATTCGAACTCGTTACCAAAGATAAAACACAAATTTCTACTCGTTATAAATGGAAAACACAAATTTCCGGCGATGTCAACTCGTTATTAGGAAAAAAAAAAACATTTTTTTTCCAAGGACAACTCGTTACCGCAGAGAAAACACAAATTTGAACTCGTTAATAAGAAGAAAACATGAATTCGAACTCGTTACCAAAGAAAAAACACAAATTTCTACTCGTTATAAAGGGAAAACACAAATTTCCGGCGATGTCAACTCGTTATCGGGAAAAAAACATTTTTTCTTGAAGGACAACTCGTTACCGCAGAGAAAACACAAATTTGAACTCGTTAATAAGAAGAAAACATGAATTCGAACTCGTTACCAAAGAAAAAACACAAATTTCTACTCGTTATAAAGGGAAAACACAAATTTCCGGCGATGTCAACTCGTTATTAGGAAAAAGACATTTTTTCCGAAGGACAACTCGTTACCGTGAGAAAAACACAAATTTGAACTCGTTAATAAGAAGAAAACATGAATTCGAACTCGTTACCAATGAAAAACACAAATTTCTACTCGTTATAAAGGAAAAACACAAATTTCCGGCGATGTCAACTCGTTATCAGGGAAAAAAACATTTTTTCTGCAAAGACAACTCGTTACCGGAGAAAAACACAAATTTGAACTCGTTAATAAGAAGAAAACATGAATTCGAACTCGTTACCAAAGAAAAAACACAAATTTCTACTCGTTATAAAGGGAAAACACAAATTTCCGGCGATGTCAACTCGTTATTGTGGGAAAAAAACATTTTTTTCTGAAGGACAACTCGTTACCGAGAAAAAACACAAATTTGAACTCGTTAATAAGAAGAAAACATGAATTCGAACTCGTTACCAAAGAAAAAAACACAAATTTCTACTCGTTATAAAGGGAAAACACAAATTTCCGGCGATGTCAACTCGTTATCAGGGAAAAAAACATTTTTTCTTCAAGGACAACTCGTTACCACAGAAAAACACAAATTTGAACTCGTTAATAAGAAGAAAACATGAATTCGAACTCGTTACCAAAGAAAAAACACAAATTTCTACTCGTTATAAGGGAAAACACAAATTTCCGGCGATGTCAACTCGTTATCGTGAAAAAAAACATTTTTTTCTCGAAGGACAACTCGTTACCGTGAGAAAAACACAAATTTGAACTCGTTAATAAGAAGAAAACATGAATTCAACTCGTTACCAAAGAAAAAACAAAATTTCTACTCGTTATAAAGGGAAAACACAAATTTCCGGCGATGTCAACTCGTTATCGGGAAAAAAACATTTTTTCTCGAAGGACAACTCGTTACCGTGAGAAAAACACAAATTTGAACTCGTTAATAAGAAGAAAACATGAATTCGAACTCGTTACCAAAGAAAAAACACAAATTTCTACTCGTTATAAAGGGAAAACACAAATTTCCGGCGATGTCAACTCGTTATTAGGGAAAAAACATTTTTTCAAGGACAACTCGTTACCGTTAGAAAAAACACAAATTTGAACTCGTTAATAAGAAGAAAACATGAATTCGAACTCTTACCAAAGAAAAAACACAAATTTCTACTCGTTATAAAGGGAAAACACAAATTTCCGGCGATGTCAACTCGTTATTAGGGAAAAAACATTTTTTCTCAAGGACAACTCGTTACCAGAAAAAAAAAAACACAAATTTGAACTCGTTAATAAGAAGAAAACATGAATTCGAACTCGTTACCAAAGAAAAAACACAAATTTCTACTCGTTATAAAGGGAAAACACAAATTTCCGGCGATGTCAACTCGTTATTAGGGAAAAAACATTTTTCTGCAAGGACAACTCGTTACCAGAGAAAAACACAAATTTGAACTCGTTAATAAGAAGAAAACATGAATTTCAACTCGTTACCAAATAAAAAACACAAATTTCTACTCGTTATAAAGAGAAAACACAAATTTCCGGCGATGCCAACTCGTTATTAGGGAAAAAAGCATTTTTTTCTGAAGGACAACTCGTTACTGAGAAAAACACAAATTTGAACTCGTTAATAAGAAGAAAACATGAATTCGAACTCGTTACCAAAAAGAAAAAACACAAATTTCTACTCGTTATAAAGGGAAAACACAAATTTCCGGCGATGTCAACTCGTTATTAGGGAAAAAACATTTTTTCTCGAAGACAACTCGCTACCAGAGAAAACACAAATTTGAACTCGTTAATAAGAAGAAAACATGAATTCGAACTCGTTACCAAAGAAAAACACAAATTTCTACTCGTTATAAAGGGAAAACACAAATTTCCGCGATGTCAACTCGTTATTAGGGAAAAAACATTTTTTCTGAAGGACAACTCGTTACCGTGAGAAAACACAAATTTGAACTCGTTAATAAGAAGAAAACATGAATTCAAACTCGTTACCAAAGAAAAAACACAAATTTCTACTCGTTATAAAGGGAAAACACAAATTTCCGGCGATGTCAACTCGTTATTAGTGGAAAAAGACATTTTTTTCTCGAAAGGACAACTCGCTACCGAGAGAAAACACAAATTTGAACTCGTTAATAAGAAGAAAACATGAATTCGAACTCGTTACCAAAGAAAAAACAAATTTCTACTCGTTATAAAGGGAAAACACAAATTTCCGGCGATGTCAACTCGTTATCGGGAAAAAAAAACATTTTTTCTGAAGGACAACTCGCTACCGAGAGAAAACACAAATTTGAACTCGTTAATAAGAAGAAAACATGAATTCAACTCGTTACCAAAGAAAAAACACAAATTTCTACTCGTTATAAAGGGAAAACACAAATTTCCGGCGATGTCAACTCGTTATTAGGGAAAAAAACATTTTTTCTCGAAGGACAACTCGCTACCGCAGAGAAAAACACAAATTTGAACTCGTTAATAAGAAGAAAACATGAATTCGAACTCGTTACCAAAGAAAAACACAAATTTCTACTGTTATAAAGGAAAACACAAATTTCCGGCGATGTCAACTCGTTATCGGGAAAAAACATTTTTTCGAAGGACAACTCGTTACCAGAGAAAAACACAAATTTGAACTCGTTAATAAGAAGAAAACATGAATTCGAACTCGTTACCAAAGAAAAACACAAATTTCTACTCGTTATAAAGGGAAAACACAAATTTCCGGCGATGTCAACTCGTTATTAGGAAAAAAACATTTTTTCTACAAGGACAACTCGCTACTGCAGAAAAACACAAATTTGAACTCGTTAATAAGAAGAAAACATGAATTCGAACTCGCTTACCAAAGAAAAAACACAAATTTCTACTCGTTATAAAGGGAAAACACAAATTTCCGGCGATGTCAACTCGTTATTAGGGAAAAAAACATTTTTTTCTGAAGGACAACTCGTTACTCCAGAGAAAAACACAAATTTGAACTCGTTAATAAGAAGAAAACATGAATTCGAACTCGTTACCAAAGAAAAACACAAATTTCTACTCGTTATAAAGGGAAAACACAAATTTCCGGCGATGTCAACTCGTTATTAGGGAAAAAACATTTTTTCTCGAAGGACAACTCGCTACCAGAGAGAAAACACAAATTTGAACTCGTTAATAAGAAGAAAACATGAATTCAACTCGTTACCAAAGAAAAAACACAAATTTCTACTCGTTATAAAGGGAAAACACAAATTTCCGGCGATGTCAACTCGTTATCGTGGAAAAACATTTTTTCTGAAGGACAACTCGCTTACCGTGAGAAAAACACAAATTTGAACTCGTTAATAAGAAGAAAACATGAATTCGAACTCGTTACCAAAGAAAAACACAAATTTCTACTCGCTATAAAGGGAAAACACAAATTTCCGGCGATGTCAACTCGTTATTAGGGAAAAACATTTTTTCTCGAAGGACAACTCGCTACCGAGAGAAAAACACAAATTTGAACTCGTTAATAAGAAGAAAACATGAATTCGAACTCGTTACCAAAGAAAAAACAAATTTCTACTCGTTATAAAGGAAAACACAAATTTCCGGCGATGTCAACTCGTTATTAGGAAAAAACATTTTTTCTGAAGAAGGACAACTCGTTACTGAGAAAAACACAAATTTGAACTCGTTAATAAGAAGAAAACATGAATTCGAACTCGCTACCAAAGAAAAAACACAAATTTCTACTC
This sequence comes from Gentiana straminea, assembly GCA_036785695.1. Lineage (NCBI taxonomy): Eukaryota > Viridiplantae > Streptophyta > Magnoliopsida > Gentianales > Gentianaceae > Gentiana > Gentiana straminea. The sequence continues at coordinate 61,097 of JAVUPR010000123.1, read as the reverse complement.
GTATAAAGGGAAAACACAAATTTCCGGCGATGTCAACTCGTTATTAGGGAAAAAACATTTTTTCTCGAAGGACAACTCGTTACCAGAGAAAAACACAAATTTGAACTCGTTAATAAGAAGAAAACATGAATTCGAACTCGCTACCAAAGAAAAACACAAATTTCTACTGCTATAAAGGGAAAACACAAATTTCCGGCGATGATGTCAACTCGTTATCGGGAAAAAAACATTTTTTCTCGAAGGACAACTCGCTACCAGAGAAAAACACAAATTTGAACTCGTTAATAAGAAGAAAACATGAATTCAACTCGTTACCAAAAAAAAACACAAAATTTCTACTCGCTATAAAGGGAAAACACAAATTTCCGGCGATGTCAACTCGTTATTAGGGAAAAAGACATTTTTTCTCGAAGGACAACTCGCTTACCGCAGAGAAAACACAAATTTGAACTCGTTAATAAGAAGAAAACATGAATTCAACTCGTTACCAAAGAAAAAACACAAATTTCTACTCGTTATAAAGGGAAAACACAAATTTCCGGCGATGTCAACTCGTTATTAGGGAAAAAACATTTTTTTCCGAAGGACAACTCGTTACTGAGAGAAAAACAAATTTGAACTCGTTAATAAGAAGAAAACATGAATTCAACTCGCTTACCAAAGAAAAAACACAAATTTCTACTCGTTATAAAGGGAAAACACAAATTTCCGGCGATGTCAACTCGTTATTAGGGAAAAAACATTTTTTTCTCGGAAGGACAACTCGTTACAAGAGAAAAACACAAATTTGAACTCGTTAATAAGAAGAAAACATGAATTCGGACTCGTTACCAAAGAAAAACACAAATTTCTACTCGCTATAAAGGGAAAACACAAATTTCCGGCGATGTCCACTCGTTATTAGGGAAAAAACATTTTTTCTCAAGGACAACTCGCTACCGAGAGAAAAACACAAATTTGAACTCGTTAATAAGAAGAAAACATGAATTCGAACTCGTTACCAAAGAAAAAACACAAATTTCTACTCGCTATAAAGGAAAACACAAATTTCCGGCGATGTCAACTCGTTATCGTAGGGAAAAAACATTTTTTCTACAAGGACAACTCGTTACCGAGAGAAAACACAAATTTGAACTCGTTAATAAGAAGAAAACATGAATTCGAACTCGCTTACCAAAGAAAAAACACAAATTTCTACTCGTTATAAAGGGAAAACACAAATTTCCGGCGATGTCAACTCGTTATCGTGGGAAAAAAACATTTTTTCTCGCAAGGACAACTCGTTACTGAGAAAAACACAAATTTGAACTCGTTAATAAGAAGAAAACATGAATTCGAACTCGTTACCAAAGAAAAAACAAAATTTCTACTCGTTATAAAGGGAAAACACAAATTTCCGGCGATGTCAACTCGTTATTAGGGGAAAAAACATTTTTTCTCGAAGGACAACTCGTTACCGAGAAAAAACACAAATTTGAACTCGTTAATAAGAAGAAAACATGAATTCGAACTCGTTACCAAAGAAAAAACACAAATTTCTACTCGTTATAAAGGGAAAACACAAATTTCCGGCGATGTCAACTCGTTATCAGGGAAAAAAACATTTTTTTCTACAAGGACAACTCATTACCAGAAAAAACACAAATTTGAACTCGTTAATAAGAAGAAAACATGAATTCGAACTCGTTACCAAAGAAAAAACACAAATTTCTACTCGTTATAAAGGGAAAACACATATTTCCGGCGATGTCAACTCGTTATCGTGGAAAAAACATTTTTTCCAAAGGACAACTCGTTACAAGAGAAAAACACAAATTTGAACTCGTTAATAAGAAGAAAACATGAATTCGAACTCGTTACCAAAGAAAAACACAAATTTCTACTCGTTATAAAGGGAAAACACAAATTTCCGGCGATGTCAACTCGTTATCGGGGAAAAAAACATTTTTTTCGCAAAGACAACTCATTCTTTGGTAACGAGTTTGAATTCATGATTTCTTCTTATTAACGAGTTCAAAATTGTGTTTTTCTCTGGTAACGAGTTTTCCTTGCGAAAATTTGTTTTTTTCCCTGATAACGAGTTGAATTGCCGGAAATTTGGTGTTTCCCTTTATAAAGAGTAGAAATTTGTGTTTTTTCTTTGGTAACGAGTTCGAATTCATGTTTTCTTCTTATTAACGAGTTCAAATTTGTGTTTTTCTCTGGTAACGAGTTGTCCTTGGTAAAAATGTTTTTTTTTTTCTGATAACGAGTTGACATCGCCGGAAATTTGTGTTTTCCCTTTATATAACGAGTAGAAATTTGTGTTTTTTCTTTGGTAACGAGTTCGAATTCATGTTTTCTTCTTATTAACGAGTTCAAATTTGTGTTTTCTCTCGGTAACGAGTTGTCCTTGCGTAAAAAAAATGTTTTTTTCCCGATAACGAGTTGACATCGCCGGAAATTTGTGTTTTCCCTTTATAACGAGTAGAAATTTGTGTTTTTTCTTTGGTAACGAGTTCGAATTCATGTTTTCTTCTTATTAACGAGTTCAAATTTGTGTTTTTCTCTCGGTAACGAGTTGTCCTTGTAGAAAAAATGTTTTTTTCCCCGATAACGAGTTGACATCGCCGGAAATTTGTGTTTTCCCTTATAACGAGTAGAAATTTGTGTTTTTTCTTTGGTAACGAGTTCGAATTCATGTTTTCTTCTTATTAACGAGTTCAAATTTGTGTTTTTCTCTCGGTAACGAGTTGTCCTTGCGAAAAAAAGTTTTTTTCCCGATAACGAGTTGACATCGCCGGAAATTTGTGTTTTCCCTTTATAACGAGTAGAAATTTGTGTTTTTTCTTTGGTAACGAGTTCGAATTCATGTTTTCTTCTTATTAACGAGTTCAAATTTGTGTTTTTCTCTAGTAACGAGTTGTCCTTGCGAAAAAATGTTTTTTCCCTGATAACGAGTTGACATCGCCGGAAATTTGTGTTTTCCCTTTATAACGAGTAGAAATTTGTGTTTTTTCTTTGGTAACGAGTTCGAATTCATGTTTTCTTCTTATTAACGAGTTCAAATTTGTATTTTTCTCTCGGTAACGAGTTGTCCTTGTAGAAAAAAATGTTTATTCCCTGATAACGAGTTGACATCGCCGGAAATTTGTGTTTTCCCTTTATAACGAGTAGAAATTTGTGTTTTTTCTTTGGTAACGAGTTCGAATTCATGTTTTCTTCTTATTAACAAGTTCAAATTTGTGTTTTTCTCTCGGTAACGAGTTTCCTTGTAGAAAAAATGTTTTTTCCCTATAACGAGTTGACATCGCCGGAAATTTGTGTTTTCCCTTTATAACGAGTAGAAATTTGTGTTTTTTCTTTGGTAACGAGTTCGAATTCATGTTTTCTTCTTATTAACGAGTTCAAATTTGTGTTTTTCTCTGGTAACGATTTGTCCTTGCAGAAAAAAATGCTTTTTTCACTAATAACGAGTTGACATCGCCGGGAATTTGTGTTTTCCCTTTATAACGAGTAGAAATTGGTGTTTTTTCTTTGGTAACGAGTTCGAATTCATGTTTTCTTCTTATTAACGAGTTCAAATTTGTCTTTTTCTCTGGAATCGAGTTATCCTTTTAGAAAAAATATTTTTTTCCCTGATAACGAGTTGACATCCCCGGAAATTTGTGTTTTCCCTTTATAACGAGTAGAAATTTGTGTTTTTTATTTGGTAACGAGTTTGAATTCATGATTTCTTTTATTAACGAGTTCAAATTTGTGTTTTTTCTCTGGTAACGAGTTGTCCTTGCAGAAAATGTGTTTTTTCCCTGATAACGAGTTGACATCACCGGAAATTTGTGTTTTCCCTTATAACGAGTAGAAATTTGTGTTTTTTCTTTGGTAACGAGTTCGAATTCATGTTTTCTTCTTATTAACGAGTTCAAATTTGTGTTTTTCTCTCGGTAACGAGTTGTCCTTGCGTAAAAAAAAGTTTTTTCCCCGATAACGAGTTGACATCGCCGGAAATTTGTGTTTTCCCTTATAACGAGTAGAAATTTGTGTTTTTTCTTTTGGTAACGAGTTCGAATTCATGTTTTCTTCTTATTAACGAGTTCAAATTTGTGTTTTTCTCTCGGTAACGAGTTGTCCTTGCGTAAAAAAAATGTTTTTTTCCCGATAACGAGTTGACATCGCCGGAAATTTGTGTTTTCCCTTTATAACGAGTAGAAATTTGTGTTTTTTCTTTGGTAACGAGTTTGAATTCATGTTTTCTTCTTATTAACGAGTTCAAATTTGTGTTTTTCTCTCGGTAACGAGTTGTCCTTGCGTAAAAAATGTTTTTTTCCCCGATAACGAGTTGACATCCCCGGAAATTTGTGTTTTCCCTTTATAACGAGTAGAAATTTGTGTTTTTTCTTTGGTAACGAGTTCGAATTCATGATTTCTTCTTATTAACGAGTTCAAATTTGTGTTTTTCTCTCGGTAACGAGTTGTCCTTGCGTAAAAATGTTTTTTCCCCGATAACGAGTTGACATCGCTGGATATTTGTGTTTTCCCTCTATAACGAGTTGAAATTTGTGCTTTTTCTTTGGTAACGAGTTTGAATTCATGTTTTATTCTTACTAACGAGTTCAAATTTTTATTTTTCTCTTGTAACATGTTGTCCTTGCAGAAAAAATGTTTTTTCCCTGATAACGAGTTGACATTGCCGGAAATTTGAGTTTTCCTTTTATAACGAGTAGAAATTGGTGTTTTTTCATTGGTAACGAGTTCGAATTCATGTTTTCTTCTTACTAACGAGTTCAAATTTGTGTTTTTCTCTGGAAATGAGTTGTCCTAGTAGAAAACAAAGTTTTTTTCCCTGATAACGAGTTAACATCCCCGGAAATTTGTGTTTTCCCTATATAACGAGTACAAATTTGTGTTTTTTCTTTGGTAACGTGTTTGAATTCCTGTTTTCTTCTTATTAACGAGTTCGAATTTGTATTTTTCTCAAGTAAAGAATTTTCCTTGCAGAAATTTTTTTTTTCTCTGATAACGAGTTGATATCGCCAGAAAATTGTGTTTTCCCATTCTAACGAGTAGAAATTTGTGTTTTTTCTTTGGTAACGAGTTCGAATTCATGTTTTCTTCTTATTAACGAGTTCAAATTTGTGTTTTTCTCTGGTAACAAGTTGCTCTTGTAAAAAAAATGTTTTATTCCCTGATAACGAGTTGACATGGCCGGAAATTTGAGTTTTCCCTTTATAACGAGTAGAAATTGGTGTTTTTTCTTTAGTAACGAGTTCGAATTCATGTTTTCTTCTTATTAACGAGTTCAATTTTGTGTTTTTCTCTGGTATCGAGTTTTCCTTCTAGAAAAAATGTTTTATTCCCTGATAACGAGTTGACATCGCCGGAAATTTGTCTTTTCCCATTATAACGAGTAGAAATTTGTGTTTTTTCTTTGGTAACGAGTTCGAATTCATGTTTTCTTCTTATTAACGAGTTCAAATTTGTGTTTTTCTCTGGTAACGAGTTGTCCTTGCAGAAAAAAAAGCTTTTTTCCCTGATAACGAGTTGACATTGCCGGAAAATTGTGTTTTCCCTTTATAACGAGTAGAAATTTGTGCTTTTTCTTTGGTAACAAGTTCGAATTCATGTTTTTTTCTTACTAACGAGTTCAAATTTGTGTTTTTCTCTGGTAACATGTTGTCCTTGCAGAAAAAATGTTTTTTTCCCTGATAACGAGTTGACATTGCCGGAAATTTGAGTTTTCCCTTTATAACGAGTAGAAATTGGTGTTTCTTCTTGGGTAACGAGTTCGAATTCATGTTTTCTTCTTATTAACGAGTTCAAATTTGTGTTTTTCTCTGGTATCAAGTTTTCCTTCCAGAGAAAATGTTTTTTCCCGGATAACGAGTTGACATCCCCGGAAATTTGTGTTTTCCCTTTATAATGAGTAGAAATTTCTGTTTTTTATTTGGTAACGAGTTCAAATTCATGTTTTCTTCTTATTAACGAGTTCAAATTTGTGTTTTTCTCAGGTAACGAATTTTCCTTGCAGAAAAAATGTTTTTTTTTCTCTGATAACGAGTTGATATCGCCGGAAAATTGTGTTTTCCCTTTATAACGAGTAGAAATTTGTGTTTTTTCTTTGGTAACGAGTTCGAATTCATGTTTTCTTCTTATTAACGAGTTCAAATTTGTATTTTTATCTGGTAACGAGTTGCCCTTGTAGAAAAAATGTTTTATTCCCTGATAACGAGTTGACATCGCCGGAAATTTGTGTTTTCACTTTATAACGAGTAGAAATTTGTGTTTTTTCTTTGGTAACGAGTTCGAATTCATGTTTTCTTCTTATTAACGATTTCAAATTTGTGTTTTTCTCAGGTAATGAATTTTCCTTGCAGAAAAAATGTTTTTTTCTCTGATAACGAGTTGATATCGCCGGAAAATTGTGTTTTCCCTTTATAACGAGTAGAAATTTGTGTTTTTTCTTTGGTAACGAGTTCGAATTCATGTTTTCTTCTTATTAACGAGTTCAAATTTGTATTTTTCTCTGGTAACGAGTTGCCCTTGTAGAAAAAATATTTTTATTCCCTGATAACAAGTTGACATCGCCGGAAATTTGTGTTTTCCCTTTATAACGAGTAGAAATTTGTGTTTTTTCTTTGGTAACGAGTTCGAATTCATGTTTTATTCTTATTAACGAGTTCAAATTTGTGTTTTTCTCATGTAACGAATTTTCCTTGTAGAAAAAATGTTTTTTTCTCTGATAACGAGTTGATATCGCCGGAAAATTGTGTTTTCCCTTTATAACGAGTAGAAATTTGTGTTTTTTCTTTGGTAAAGAGTTCGAATTCATGTTTTCTTCTTATTAACGAGTTCAAATTTGTATTTTTCTCTGGTAACGAGTTGCCCTTGTAGAAAAAATGTTTTATTCCCTGATAACGAGTTGACATCGCCGGAAATTTGTGTTTTCCCTTTATAACGAGTAGAAATTTGTGTTTTTTCTTTGGTAACGAGTTCGAATTCATGTTTTATTCTTATTAACGAGTTCAAATTTGTATTTTTCTCTGGTAACGAGTTGCCCTTGTAGAAAAAATGTTTTATTCCCTGATAACGAGTTGACATCGCCGGAAATTTGTGTTTTCCCTTTATAACGAGTAGAAATTTGTGTTTTTTCTTTGGTAACGAGTTCGAATTCATGATTTCTTCTTATTAACGAGTTCAAATTTGTGTTTTTCTCTGGTAACGAGTTGTCCTTGCAGAAAATTTGTTTTTTCTCTGATAACGAGTTGACATCGCCGGATATTTGTGTTTTCCCTCTATAACGTGTAGAAATTTGTGCTTTTTCTTTGGTAACGAGTTCGAATTCATGACTTCTTCTTACTACCGAGTTCAAATTTGTGTTTTTCTCTAGAAATGAGTTGTCCTAGCAGAAAACAAAGTTTTTTTCCATGATAACGAGTTGACATCCCCGGAAATTTTGGTTTTTCCTTTATAACGAGTAGAAATTTGTGTTTTTTCTTTGGTAACGAGTTCGAATTCATGTTTTCTTCTTATTAACGAGTTTGAATTTGTGTTTTTCTCAGGTAACGTATTTTCCTTGCACAAAAAATGTTTTTTTCTCTGATAACGAGTTGATATCGCCGAAAAATTGTGTTTTCCCTTTATAACGAGTAGAAATTTCTGTTTTTTCTTTGGTAACGAGTTCGAATTCTTGTTTTCTTCTTATTAACGAGTTCAAATTTGTATTTTTCTCTGGTAACGAGTTGCCCTTGTAGAAAAAATGTTTTATTCCCTGATAACGAGTTGACATTGCCGGAAATTTGTGTTTTCCCTTTATAACGAGTAGAAATTTGTGTTTTTTCTTTGGTAACGAGTTCGAATTCATGTTTTCTTCTTAATAACGAGTTCAAATTTGAGTTTTTCTCTGGTAACATGTTGTCCTTGCAGAAAAAATGTTTTTTTTCCCTGATAACGAGTTGATATTGCCGGAAATTTGTGGTTTCCCTTTATATCGATTAGAAATTTGTGTTTTTTCTTTGGTAACGAGTTCGAATTCATGTTTTCTTCTTTTTAACGAGTTCAAATTTGTGTTTTTCTCTGGTAACAACTTTTCCTTGTAGAAAAAAATGTTTTTTCCCTGATAACGAGTTGACATCGCTGGAAATTTGTGTTTTCCCTTTATAACGAGTAGAAATTTGTGTTTTTTCTTTGGTAACGAGTTCGAATTCTTGTTTTCTTCTTATTCACGAGTTCAAATTTGTGTTTTTCTCTGGTAACGAGTTGCCATTTCAGATAAAATGTTTTATTCCCTGATAACGAGTTGACATTGCCGGAAATTTGTGTTTTTTCTTTGGTAACGAGTACGAATTCATGTTTTCTTCTTATTAACGAGTTCAAATTTGTGTTTTTCTCTGGTAACATGTTGTCCTTGCAGAAAAAATGTTTTTTTCCCTGATAACGAGTTGACATGGCCGGAAATTTGAGTTTTCTCATTATAACGAGTAGAAATTGGTGTTTTTTCTTTGGTAACGAGTTTGAATTCATGTTTTCTTCTTATTAAGGAGTTGAAATTTGTGTTTTTCTCTGGTAACGAGTTGCCCTTGTAGAAAAAAAAATTTATTCCCTGATAACGAGTTGACATCGCCGGAAATTTTTGTTTTCCCTATATAACGAGTAGAAATTTGTGCTTTTTCTTTGGTAACGAGTTTGAATTCATGTTTTCTTCTTATTAACGAGTTCAAATTTGTGTTTTTTCTGGTAACGAGTTGTCCTTGTAGAAAAAAAACTTTTTTCCCTAATAATGAGTTGACATCGCCGGAAATTTGTGTTTTTCCTTTATAACGAGTAGAAATTTGTGTTTTTTCTTTGGTAACGAGTTCGAATGCATGTTTTCTTCTTATTAACGAGTTCGAAATTGTGTTTTTCTCAGGTAACGAATTTTCCTTGCAGAAAAAATGTTTTTTTTCTCTGATAACGTGTTGATATCGCCGGAAAATTGTGTTTTCCCTTTATAACGAGTAGAAATTTGTGTTTTTTCTTTGGTAACGAGTTCGAATTCATGTTTTCTTCTTAATAACGAGTTCAAATTTGTATTTTTCTCTGGTAACGAGTAGCCCTTGTAGAAAAAATGTTTTATTCCCTGATAACGAGTTGACATCGCCGGAAAATTGTGTTTTCCCTTTATCACGAGTAGAAATTTGTGTTTTTTCTTTGGTAACGAGTTCGAATTCATGTTTTCTTCTTATTAACGAGTTCAAATTTGTGTTTTTCTCTGGTAACGAGTTGCCCTTGTAGAAAAAATGTTTTATTCCCTGATAACGAGTTGACATCGCCGGAAATTTGTGTTTTCCCTTTATAATGTGTAGAAATTTGTGTTTTTTATTTGATAACGAGTTCGAATTCATGTTTTCTTGCAGTAAAAAATGATTTTTTTTTCCCTGATAACGAATTCACATCACCGGAAATTTGTGTTTTCCCTTTATAACACGTAGAAATTTGTGTTTTTTCTTTGGTAACGAGTTTGAATTCTTGATTTATTCTTATTAACAAGTTCAAATTTGTGTTTTTCTCTAGTAACGAGTTGTCCTTGCAGAAAAAAATGTTTTTTTCCCTGATAACGAGTTGACATCGCCGGAAAATTATGTTTTCCCTTTATAACGAGTAGAAATTTGTGTTTTTTCTTTGGTAACGAGTTCTAATTCATGTTTTCTTCTAATTAACGAATTCAAATTTGTGTTTTTCTTTGGTAACGAGTTGTCTTTGTAGAAAAAATGCTTTTTCCCTAATAACGAGTTGACATCGCCGGAAATTTGTGTTTTCCTTTTATAACGAGTAGAAATTTGTATTTCTTCTTTGGTAACGAGTTCAAATTCATGTTTTCTTCTTACTAACGAGTTCAAATTTGTGTTTTTCTCTGGAAACAAGTTGTCCTAGCAGAAAAAATATTTTTTTCCCTAATAACGAGTTGACATCCCCGGAAATTTTTGTTTTCCCTTTATAACGAGTAGAAATTTGTGTTTTTTCTTTGGTAACGAGTTCGAATTCATGTTTTCTTCTTATTAACGAGTTCAAATTTGTTTTTTCTCTGGTAACGAGTTGCCCTTGTAGAAAAAATGTTTTATTCCCTGATAACGAGTTGACATCGCCGGAAATTCGTGTTTTCCCTTTATAACGTGTAGAAATTTGTGTTTTTTCTTTGGTAACGAGTTCGAATTCATGTTTTCTTGCAGTAAAAAATGATTTTTTTTTCCTTGATAACGAATTCACATCACCGGAAATTTGTGTTTTCCCTTTATAACGCGTAGAAATTTGTGTTTTTTCTTTGGTAACGAGTTTGAATTCTTGATTTATTCTTATTAACAAGTTCAAATTTGTGTTTTTCTCTAGTAACGAGTTGTCTTTGCAGAAAAAATGTTTTTTTCCCTGATAACGAGTTGACATCGCCGGAAAATTATGTTTTCCCTTTATAACGAGTAGAAATTTGTGTTTTTTCTTTGGTAACGAGTTCTAATTCATGTTTTCTTCTTATTAACGAATTCAAATTTGTGTTTTTCTTTGGTAACGAGTTGTCTTTGTACAAAAAAATGCTTTTTCCCTAATAACGAGTTGACATCGCCGGAAATTTGGGTTTTCCTTTTATAACGAGTAGAAATTTGTATTTCTTCTTTGGTAACGAGTTCAAATTCATGTTTTCTTCTTACTAACGAGTTAAAATTTGTGTTTTTCTCTGGAAACAAGTTGTCCTAGCAGAAAAAATATTTTTTTCCCTAATAACGAGTTGACATCCCCGGAAATTTTTGTTTTCCCCTTATAACGAGTAGAAATTTGTGTTTTTTCTTTGGTAACGAGTTCGAATTCATGTTTTCTTCTTATTAACGACTTCAAATTTTAGTTTCTCTTAGGTAACGAATTTTCCTTGCAGATAAAATGTTTTTTCTCTGATAACGAGTTGATATCTCCGGAAAATTGTGTTTTCCCTTTATAACGAGTAGAAATTTGCGTTTTTTCTTTGGTAACGAGTTCGAATTCATGTTTTCTTCTTATTAACGAGTTCAAATTTGTGATTTTCTCTGGTAATGAGTTGTCTTTGTAGAAAAAAGGTTTTTTTCCCTGATCACGAGTTGATATCGCCGGAAATTTGTGTTTTCCCTTTATAACGAGTAGAAATTTGTGTTTTTTCTTTGGTAACGAGTTCGAATTCATGTTTTCTTCTTATTAACGAGTTCAAATTTTTGTTTTTCTCTGGTAACGAGTTGTCCTTGTAGAAAAAATGTTTTTTTCCCTGATAATGAGTTGACATCGCCGGAAATTTGTGTTTTCCCTTTATAACGAGTAGAAATTTGTGTTTTTTCATTGGTAACGAGTTCTAATTCATGTTTTCTTCTTATTAACGAGTTCAAATTTGTGTTTTTCTCTGGTAAAGAGTTGCCCTTGTAGAAAAATTGTTTTATTCCCAGATAACGAGTTGACATCGCAAGAAATTTGTGTTTTCCCTTTATAACGAGTAGAATTTTTTTTTTCTTTGGTAACGAGTTCGAATTCATGTTTTCTTCTTATTAACGAGTTGAAATTTGTGTTTTTCTCTGGAAACGAGTTGTCCTTGCAGAAAAAATGTTTTTTTTCCCTGATAACGAGTTTACATCCCCGGAAATTTGTGTTTTCCGTTTATAACGAGTAGAAATTTGTGTTTTTTCTTTGGTAACGAGTTCGAATTCATGTTTACTTTTTATTAACGAGTTCAAATTTGTGTTTTTTTCTGGAAACGAGTTGTCCATGCAGAAAAAATGTTTTTTTCCCTGATATTGAGTTGACATCGCCGGAAATTTGTGTTTTCCCTTTATAACGAGTAGAAATTTGTGTTTTTTCTTTGGCAACGAGTTTGAATTAATGTTTTCTTCTTATTTACGAGTTCAAATTTGTGTTTTCTCTGGTAACGAGTTGTCCTTGCAGTAAAAAATGATTTTTTTCCTTGATAACGAATTCACATCACCGGAAATTTGCGTTTTCCCTTTATAACGAGTAGAAATTTGTGTTTTTTCTTTGGTAACGAGTTCGAATTCTTGATTTCTTCTTATTAACGAGTTCAAATTTGTGTTTTTCTCTGGTAACGAGTTGTCCTTGCAGAAAAAATGTTTTTTTCCCTGATAACGAGTTGACATCGCCGGAAAATTATGTTTTCCCTTTATAACGAGTAGAAATTTGTGTTTTTTCTTTGGTAACGAGTTCGAATTCATGTTTTCTTCTTATTAACGAATTCAAATTTGTGTTTTTCTCTGGGAACGAGTTGTCCTTGTAGAAAAAAATGCTTTTTTCCCTAATAACGTGTTGACATCGCCGGAAATTTGTGTTTTCCTTTTTTAACGAGTAGAAATTTGTATTTCTTCTTTGGTAACGAGTTCAAATTCATGTTTCTTCTTACTAACGAGTTCAAATTTGTGTTTTTCTCTGGAAACAAGTTGTCCTAGCAGAAAAAATGTTTTTTTCCCTGATAACGAGTTGACATCCCCAGAAATTTGTGTTTTCCCTTTATAACGAGTACAAATTTGTGTTTTTTCTTTGGTAACGAGTTCGAATTCATGTTTTCTTCTTATTAACGACTTCAAATTTGTGTTTCTCTCAAGTAACGAATTTTCCTTGCAGATAAAATGTTTTTTTCCCTGATAACGAGTTGATATCGCCGGAAATTTGTGTTTTCCCTTTATAAAGAGTAGAAATTTGTGTTTTTTCTTTGGTAACGAGTTCGAATTAATGTTTTCTTCTTATTAACGAGTTCAAATTTTTGTTTTTCTCTGGTAACGAGTTGTCTGTGTAGAAAAAAATGTTTTTTTCCCTGATAACGAGTTGACATAGCCGGAAATTTGTGTTTTACCTTTATAACGAGTAGAAATTTGTGTTTTTTCTTTGGTAACGAGTTCGAATTCATGATTTCTTCTTATTAACGAGTTCAAATTTGTGTTTTTCTCTGGTAACGAGTTGCCCTTGTAGAAAAATTGTTTTATTCCCTGATAACGAGTTGACATCGCCGGAAATTTGTGTTTTCCCTTTATAACGAGTAGAAATTTGTGTTTTTTCTTTGGTAACGAGTTCGAATTCATGTTTTCTTCTTATTAACGAGTTGAAATTTGTGTTTTTCTCTGGTAACGAGTTGTCCTTGTAGAAAAAATGTTTCTTTTCCCTAATAACGAGTTGACATCGCCGGAAATTTGTGTTTTCCCTTTATAACGAGTAGAAATTGGTGTTTTTCTTTGGTAGCGAGTTCGAATTCATGTTTTCTTCTTATTAACGAGTTCAAATTTGTGTTTATGTCTGGTAACGAGTTGCCCTTGTAGAAAAAATGTTTTTTTTCCCGGATTACGAGTTGACATCGCTGGAAATTTGTGTTTTCCCTTTATAACGAGTAGAAATTGGTGTTTTTTCTTTGGTAACCCGTTCGAAATCATGTTTTCTTCTTATTAACGAGTTCAAATTTGTGTTTTTCTCTGGTAACGAGTTGTCTTTGCAGAAAAAAATGTTTTTCCCCTGATAACGAGTTGACATCACCGGAAATTTGTGTTTTCCCTTTATAACGAGTTGAAATTTGTGTTTTTTCTTTGGTAACGAGTTCGAATTCATTTTTTCTTCTTATTAACGAGATCAAATTTTTGTTTTTCTCTGGTAACGAGTTGACATCGCCGGAAATTTGTGTTTTCCCTTTATAACGAGTAGAAATTTGTGTTTTTTCTTTGGTAATGAGTTCGAATTAATGTTTTCTTCTAATTTACGAGTTCAATTTTGTGTTTTTCTCTGGTAACGAGTTGTCCTTGTAGAAAAAAATGTTTTTTTCCCTGATAACCAGTTGACATCGCCGTAAATTTGTGTTTTCACTTTATAACGAGTAGTAATTTGTGTTTTTTCTTTGGTAACGAGTTCGAATTCATGTTTTCTTCTTATTAACGAGTTCAAATTTGTGTTTTTCTCTGGTAACGAGTTGTCCTTGCAGAAAAATGTTTTTTTCCCTGATAACGAGTTGACATCGCCGGAAATTTGTGTTTTCCCTTTATAACAAGTAGTAATTTGTGTTTTTTCTTTGGTAACGAGTTCAAATTCGTGTTTTCTTCTTATTAATGTGTTCAAATTTGTGTTTTTCTCTGGAAACGAGTGGTCCTTGCAGAAAAATGTTTTTATTGCTGATAACGAGTTGACATCCCCGGCAATTTGTGTTTTCGGTTTATAACGAGTAGAAATTTGTGTTTTTTCTTTGGTAACGAGTTCGTATTCATGTTTTATTTTTAATACCGAGTTCAAATTTGTGTTTTTCTCTGGTAACGAGTTATCCTTGCAGAAAAAATGTTTTTTCCCAGATAACGAGTTGACATCGCCGGAAATTTGTGTTTTCTCTTTATAACGAGTTGAAATTAATGTTTTTTCTTTGGTAACGAGTTCGAATTAATGTTTTCTTCTTATTAACGAGTTCAAATTTTTGTTTTTCTCTGATAACGAGTTATCCTTGCAGAAAAAAATGATTTTTTTCTCTGATAACAAATTGACATCGCCGGAAATTTGTGTTTTCCCTTTATAACGAGTATAAATTTGTGTTTTTTCTTTGGTGACGAGTTCGAATTCATGTTTTCTTCTTATTAACGAGTTCAAATTTGTGTTTTTCTCTGGTAACAAATTTTCCTTGCAGAAAAAATGTTTTTTTTCTCTGTAACGAGTTGACATCGCCGGAAAATTGTGTTTTCCCTTTATAACGAGTAGAAATTTGTGTTTTTTCTTTGGTAACGAGTTCGAATTCATGATTTCTTCCTATTAGATTATATTAGATTATATTATTTTATGCTTCTAGCCTTGTGGCTCCCTATATAAACCTATTGTACAAACATTATTCCTTAATGACAATTATTTTGTTGTTCACTTAATCTATCATGGTATCAGAGCTATTCGATACCTAAAAACAAAAAAAAAACAAAAAAAAAATTTGTCAGCTTTCTTCCCCCGCCGCTCGGGCTCTGCCGCCGCCGGCAACCGCTTCATCACTATGGCTACTTCCAGCGCCAACTCCTCAGCCACCTCCGGCTCTGCTATCTCCGTCCCTACTGCTGCTGCTCCACCTCCTGCTGCCGCTCATCCCCCTGTCGTCCTCTCGCTGAATCCGATGGTCCATGCTCCAACCAAACTGGACGGCAAGAACTTTACCGCCTGGAAGCTTCAATTAACAACCCTCCTAGTCGGCCATGGCCTCCTAGGTTATGTCACTGGTCACACCCCACAGCCGCCACCTACAGCCACCTCTGCGGCTGGTGAGGTTGCCCCAAATCCGGCTCACCTGCAATGGCTACAACAGGATGCTTTAATTCATAATTTAATTTTGGGTTCCGTTGACAAGGACTACATGACTACAATTCAGCACACGACAAATTCGAAACAAGCCTGGGATACTCTTCTTGACACATATGGGAAACAGAGTAAGGGTCGTATTCGACATCTCCGCCTGCGTTTACATTCCATTACCAAAGGTACAATGTCCATTTCTCAATATTTCACTACCGTTAAGAATGTTGCGGATGATCTAGCGTCTCTAGATGCTAAAGTACCTGATGATGACTTAGTTGAACTACTCTTAAAAAATCTTGGTAGTGAATATAAGGATATTGTGAGTGCCATTCAGGCTCGTGATGATACTATCTCTCTGCCGTTATTACATGAAAAATTTCTCATGCATGAAGCGTCGCTTTTACAAAGTCCGTCCGTTTCACCCCCGCGTATACTGCTTTCCCCGCCTATCCTTCACCCCGTCCCATGCATATTTCGCCCAATACAAACCTATTCCCCTTATCCCCCAATGCCTCGGCCCCCAGCCCCTCCCTTGCCCCAAGCTTCCTCCCCTTACCCAAGACCACCACAACACCTTCCTACTCCCAACCAATCTTCCAAAAATTCCTCTGGTCGCAATCCCAAAGGCTATCAGGGCTTCTGCCAACTCTGTGGTCTCCGTGGTCATCTCTTCGACTCTTCTTTACCTCCATTAACCGCCCTCCTTCCCTCTGCTTCATCCGAAATCGAGGTTGTCCCTATTCTTCCCCCACCCCTCCCGGCCAATACACCATCTGTGGGCATTCATGAGCCAGCCGCCAGCTCCCCTCCTCCTCCTCTACGTCTTCTCCCAGCCCCATCTCCTCTCCTGGCACCTCGTCCCCCTCTCCGCCGCCTCCACCCCCTCCTCCCCCTCCGCCGCAACATCTCATGACCACCCGCTCCCAAAATAAAATCTACAAACCTCGTAAACTCTTTAACCTTCAAGCTCAACTGCACAATCGTTACCTAGATACGGAGCCCTCAACCCTTAAGCAGGCATTGCAGTGTCCGCAGTGGTGTGTTGCCATGTCTGATGAGTATAGTGCGCTTCTTCGCAATGACACGTGGTCTTTAGTTCCCCCTGCTGATGATTTAAACGTAGTTGGTTGTAAGTGGGTCTTTCGAATTAAACGGAAACCGGATGGCTCGATTGATAAATACAAGGCTCGGCTGGTTGCCAAAGGGTTTACACAACGTCCTGGTTTGGATTACTTCGAAACCTTTAGTCCTGTTGTTAAACCTGTTACGATACGTCTTGTTCTTAGTATTGCAGTTTCCTTTGGTTGGTCTCTTCGCCAACTCGATGTCAACAACGCATTCTTACAGGGGACACTAGCTGAAGATGTGTACATGGCTCAACCGCCCGGGTTTGAGGATGCAACGAAACCCACCTTTGTGTGCAAACTTCGCAAGGCAATCTATGGTCTTAAGCAGGCACCTCGGGCTTGATACCATGAGCTTAAGTCCTTTGTTCTCACCATGGGTTTTCTTAACTCTGCAGCTGATCCTTCTTTATTTGTTTCTCGCACGTCTATCAGCATTACTTTTATCTTGGTATATGTCGATGACATCATCATTACAGTGTAGCTCCAATGAGCGAGGTTCGGCGTGTTATTGATCAGTTGGGCTCTCGGTTCTCTATCAAGGACCTTGGTCCCCTTTCGTATTTTTTGGGAGTTGAAGTCACTCATTCTGCCCTTGGTATGTTACTTACGCAGACCAAGTACACACGTGAGCTGCTTTCTCAGGTTCACATGGAGGACTCAAAGCCAGTTTCCACGCCTATGCCAGCTGATGCTTTTTCTGGTAATCCTATTGTTTCTCCTCCCTATGCCGATCCGACTCAGTATCGTCAGGTTTTGGGTGCCTTGCAGTATTTATGCTTTACGAGAGTTGATATTCGGTTTGCGGTCAATAAGCTCTCCCGGTTTATGCATGCACCGACAGAGTATCATTGGATGCTTGTCAAACGTCTCCTGCGCTATTTGTCTGGCACTCCTACTATTGGTTTACAGTTATATCGGGATTCTCCTCTGGCCTTACATGCCTTTTCAGATTCTGATTGGGCAGGTAACAGGGATGCTTGGGTACCACGACCCCGTGTCATCTGAGTATGTGCCAGGTTATACTTCTACTTCTGCTTATATTGTCTTCTTGGGCAAAAATGCCATTTCATGGAGTTCCAAGAAGCAACACTCAGTTTCTCGTTCTTCCACCGAAGCTGAGTACAGGGGTGTTGCGGATACGGCTGCCGAAGTTGCCTGGCTGACTTATCTGCTTGCTGAGCTTGGATTTACAGTTACCTCCACTCCAGTAATTTTCTGTGATAATTTGGGAGCGCTTCGTCTCAGTGCCAACCCGGTTTTCCACTCACGCATGAAGCACGTGGCCATTGATTATCATTTTATTCGTGAGCATGTAGAGCGTGGTCTTGTTCGTGTTGCTCGTGTTGCTGCTGCAGATCAGCTGTCTGATGTTCTCACTAAGCCCTTGCCGCGGTTATCTTTTTCTGCACTTGTCTCCAAGCTTGGACTTCGCTCCACTCCATCCGCTTGAGGGAGCGTATTAGATTATATTAGATTATATTATTTTACGCTTCTAGCCTTGTGGCTCCCTATATAAACCTATTGTACAAACATTATTCCTTAATGACAATTATTTTGTTGTTCACTTAATCTATCACTTCCTATTAACGAGTTCAAATTTGTGTTTTTCTCTGGTAACGAGTTGCCCTTGTAGAAAAAAAGTTTTTTTCCCTGATAACGAGTTGACATCGCCGGAAATTTGTGTTTTCCCTTTATAAAGAGTAGAAATTTGTGTTTTTTCTTTGGTAACGAGTTCAAATTTATGTTTTCTTCTTATTAACGAGTTCAAATTTGTGTTTTTCTCTGGTAACGAGTTGTCTTTGCAGAAAAAATGTTTTTTTCCTTGATAACGAGTTGACATCGCGGGAAATTTGTGTTTTCCCATTATAACGAGTAGAAATTGGTGTTTTTTCTTTGGTAATGAGTTCGAATTCATGTTTTCTTCATATTAACGAGTTCAAATTTGTGTTTTTCTCTGGTAACGAGTTGTCCTTGTAGAAAAAATGTTTTTTTCTCTGTAACGAGTTGACATCGCCGGAAAATTGTGTTTTCCCTTTATAACGATTAGAAATTTGTGTTTTTTCTTTGGTAACGAGTTTGAATTCATGTTTTCTTCTTATTAACGAGTTCAAATTTGTGTTTTTCTCTGGTAACGAGTTGCCCTTGTAGAAAAAAGGTTTTATTCCCTGATAACGTGTTGACATCGCCGGAAATTTGTGTTTTCCCTTTATAACGAGTAGAAATTTGTGTTTTTTCTTTGGTAACGAGTTCGAATTCATGTTTTCTTCTTATTAACGAGTTGAAATTTGTGTTTTTCTCTGGTAACGAGTTGTCCTTGTAGAAAAAATGTTTTTTTCCCTGATAACGAGTTGACATCTGATGACGGTCAAATTGTACTCATTATTCTATGATCTTTATCCCTGATTCTAGTTTAAAAGAGCTTTAATATAGTAATAATAGATCGTAATATGCTTAATTTACTTATGCATCGAGTTACGATTCGTTATTATGTATTTCGATGTTGGTCGTAGACCGCCTTTATGTCCTTGACATGTATAATTAATTGTTTATATATGAAATGACCCACAATTGGTTCCCTGTGGGATCGACCTTGATTCACTATAGCTATACTATGATGGGCCTAGTCCTCTTGCTAGTATTGGTTTATGGTGGTCAAGTATTTTATTACTTGATCTACGTCATCAAGTTTTTGGTGCCGTTGCCGGGGAACCAACGGTCAATTTTATATATAAATAATTTTCTTATTCATGTCGAGTTTTCTGTTTTAGAGTCTGTTTTTGAGTCCCTCTCGGTTGTCCGTTATATGTGTAAAAATTCCGAAATGGAACAATTTCGGTTTCGCTCCCGGCCGAGATCGCCTCTCGTTGCCGCCGAGCCCGGTTCTATTTTCTCGGGACTTCGCGTGTCCGTTTATCCCCGTATGTTTAATCCGTATGTCCGATAGCGACATGGGAAACCATGTTAAAATCGCCTACGGTCCGTTTTGTTTTTCTTCTGTTTGCAGAAACCAGGGAAGCAATAATCTGAGTCAGTAATTTTTCGCGGGCGCTGAGAAAATAACCCAGACAAACATGTGGAGCTACGAATCTAAGATGGGAAAAGCGATGGAAGCAATACCTTTAAAGCACCAAGATGGCTCCGAAAAAATTTTAAAGGCTTAAATTCTTCGTGGTACAATGTTGAAGGCAAGGTACTACCTTTTTTTGCTTATGTTTTACTACCTTTTGGTTTTTTTTTGAGCATAAGTTAGCCTATACATGAACCTTAGTATGAATCTTAGCCCGGAGTTGGTTTGTAAGATTACTTTTATTAGTGTCGAAGGTTTTGCCCCATATCTTTCTCATCTAGAGGGTGTAGGGAAACATGTAGTCTTTGAAAGGAAGCAGTGAAAAAAGAGTTCCTCGTAGTTCTGTTAAAATCTCATTGACCTATGCATGAGATTGCTTCTACTGGCCATGGGAGCAACAAATTGTGTAGTTTAAGCATCCACAATCTAAAGAAGACGTTGAGTTTTGAGAGATCACAATCTTCTGCTTTCGTTGAGTTTTATGGTGATGGCTTCTCGGTGAACCCACCTTAAACAGAAACGAGATACGCTTTGGGTGACAATTTAGAAATCGCAGAATCGTAGTACATGGGTTCGGAAATGGTCTAACCATGGCTGGGCGAGTTCAACCGAGCTTCGGCTCAATCGACTCCTCTCAACGTGTGATGTACGTTACAGCAATTCGACAAGACTCAGCATAGCCGATAAACCTTCGGGCTAAACGGGGCTTATCTTGACGGATTGGCCTGAACTGTCACATATGTTCCAACGAATAAGACGGCGTAGGCTTGACTACATAACCGACCTTATTCGGAGTACTTTGATTCATTGTTTCTTATTGTCAAGGCCAAAACCGTAATTAGTAACCGTAATTTTAACCGAGTTTCTTAGAATTCACTAATTCCTAAAACGAGAGCCAATGTAAGGGCTTTGGATAAATGGTATGGATAAATGTCATTTCCTAGGTCTCACAACCAAGGGAAGGGTATTAATCCGCAACAGTAATGGGCCCACCTCTTATAGTGCTCAGAGGCGTCAATATCTCATGATCCAAAAATAATGACTGACAAGGATAATTTTTTTGGAACGTCGAGTTGAGGACTTTAAACTCAGAACTACTTCTTTAAAACCTTTAGGATTTCTTTTTAGGATTTTAGGTTTTTCTTTCTTTGAGTCCAATAAGAGTACCGTGACATATGTTGAGGTTTTTTATTTTGCCGTGTTCTGATGGCCATTGGGCTAAGGATGTGCAAAACTTTTTTTACTCAATATAGGCCACGTGAAATAGAGTTCCGTAGGAGAGTCGAAAAATTGCTAAAGAAAAGGAAATTTAGCAAACAACCTTAAGATGGAAGCATTAAAAGAGCTTGAGAATTATTGAAAATGTAACAGAGAATGATTGGTGTGAACAAGAACAATCTTGGTCAAATTAATTTCCGGCGATGTCCACTCGTTATCAGAGAAAAAACCTTTTTTTCTTCAAGGACAACTCGTTACCCGAGAAAAACCTGAATTTGAACTCGTTAATATGAAGAAAACATGAATTCGAACTCGTTACCAAAGATAAAACACAAATTTCTACTCGTTATAAAGGGAAAACACAAATTTCCGACGATGTCCACTCGTTATCGGAAAAAAACCTTTTTTTCTTCAAGGACAACTCGTTACCGAGAGAAAAACATGAATTTGAACTCGTTAATATGAAGAAAACATGAATTCGAACTCGTTACCAAAGATAAAACACAAATTTCTACTCGTTATAAAGGGAAAACGCAAATTTCCCGCGATGTCCACTCGTTATCGGAAAAAACCTTTTTTTCTTCAAGGACAACTCGTTACCGTCGAGAAAAACATGAATTTGAACTCGTTAATATGAAGAAAACATAAATTCGAACTCGTTACCAAAGATAAAACACAAATTTCTACTCGTTATAAAGGGAAAACACAAATTTCCGGCCTTCGGCGATGTCCACTCGTTATCGAGAAAAAACCTTTTTTTCTTCAAGGACAACTCGTTACCAGAGAAAAACACGAATTTGAACTTGTTAATATGAAGAAAACATGAATTCGAACTCGTTACCAAAGATAAAACACAAATTTCTACTCGTTATAAAGGGAAAACACAAATTTCCGGCGATGTCCACTCGTTATCAGAGAAAAAGCCTTTTTTCTTCAAGGACAACTCGTTACCATATAAAAACACGAATTTGAACTCGTTAATATGAAGAAAACATGAATTCAAACTCGTTACCAAAGATAAAACACAAATTTCTACTCGTTATAAAGGGAAAACACAAATTTCCGGCGATGTCCACTCGTTATAAGAGAAAAAACCTTTTTTTCTTCAAGGACAACTCGTTACCCGAGAAAAACACGAATTTGAATTCGTTAATATGAAGAAAACATGAATTCGAACTCATTACCAAAGATAAAACACAAATTTCTACTCGTTATAAAGGGAAAACACAAATTTCCGGCGATGTCCACTCGTTATCACAGAAAAAACCTTTTTTCTTCAAGGACAACTCGTTACCCGAGAAAAACACGAATTTGAACTCGTTAATATGAAGAAAACATGAATTCGAACTCGTTACCAAAGATAAAACACAAATTTCTACTCGTTATAAAGGGAAAACACAAATTTCCGCGATGTCCACTCGTTATCAGAGAAAAAACCTTTTTTTCTTCAAGGACAACTCGTTACCAGAGAAAACACGAATTTGAACTCGTTAATATGAAGAAAACATGAATTCGAACTCGTTACCAAAGATAAAACACAAATTTCTACTCGTTATAAATGGAAAACACAAATTTCCGGCGATGTCCACTCGTTATCAGAGAAAAAACCTTTTTTTCTTCAAGGACAACTCGTTACCCGAGAAAAACACGAATTTGAACTCGTTAATATGAAGAAAACATGAATTCAAACTCGTTACCAAAGATAAAACACAAATTTCTACTCGTTATAAAGGGAAAACACAAATTTCCGGCGATGTCCACTCGTTATCAGGAAAAAAACCTTTTTTTCTTCAAGGACAAACTCGTTACGAGAGAAAAACACGAATTTGAACTCGTTAATATGAAGAAAACATGAATTCGAACTCGCTTACCAAAGATAAAACACAAATTTCTACTCGTTATAAAGGGAAAACACAAATTTCCGGCGATGTCCACTCGTTATCGAGAAAAAAGCCTTTTTTCTTCAAGGACAACTCGTTACCATAGAAAAACACATGAATTTGAACTCGTTAATATGAAGAAAACATGAATTCGAACTCGTTACCAAAGATAAAACACAAATTTCTACTCGTTAAATTTCCGGCGAAGTCAACTCGTTATCAGGGAAAATTTTTTTTTCTTCAAGGACTACTCGTTACCAGAGAAAAACACAAAATTTGAACTCGTTAATATGAAGAAAACATGAATTCGAACTCGTTACCAAAGATAAAACACAAATTTCTACTCGTTATAAAGGGAAAACACAAATTTCCGGCGATGTCCACTCGTTATCGAGAAAAAAACCTTTTTTTCTTCAAGGACAACTCGTTACCGAGAGAAAAACACGAATTTGAACTCGTTAATATGAAGAAAACATGAATTCGAACTCGTTACCAAAGATAAAACACAAATTTCTACTCGTTATAAAGGGAAAACACAAATTTCCGGCGATGTCCACTCGTTATCGGGGAAAAACCTTTTTTCTTCAAGGACAACTCGTTACCGAGAGAAAACACATGAATTTGAACTCGTTAATATGAAGAAAACATGAATTCGAACTCGTTACCAAAGATAAAACACAAATTTCTACTCGTTATAAAGGGAAAACACAAATTTCCGGCGATGTCCACTCGTTATCAGAGAAAAAACCTTTTTTCCTTCAAGGACAACTCGTTACCCGAGAAAAACACGAATTTGAACTCGTTAATATGAAGAAAACATGAATTCGAACTCGTTACCAAAGATAAAACACAAATTTCTACTCGTTATAAAGGGAAAACACAAATTTCCGGCGATGTCCACTCGTTATCGAGAAAAAAGCTTTTTTTCTTCAAGGACAACTCGTTACCGAGAGCAAAACACGAATTTGAACTCGTTAATATGAAGAAAACATGAATTCAAACTCGTTACCAAAGATAAAACACAAATTTCTACTCGTTATAAAGGGAAAACACAAATTTCCGGCGATGTCCACTCGTTATCGGGAGAAAAAACCTTTTTTCTTCAAGGACAACTCGTTACCCGAGAAAAACACGAATTTGAACTCGTTAATATGAAGAAAACATGAATTCGAACTCGTTACCAAAGATAAAACACAAATTTCTACTCGTTATAAAGGGAAAACACAAATTTCCGGCGATGTCCACTCGTTATCGGGAGAAAAAACCTTTTTTTCTTCAAGGACAAACTCGTTACCCGAGAAAAACACGAATTTGAACTCGTTAATATGAAGAAAACATGAATTCGAACTCGTTACCAAAGATAAAACACAAATTTCTACTCGTTATAAAGGAAAACACAAATTTCCGGCGATGTCCACTCGTTATCGAGAAAAAAGCCTTTTTTTCTTCAAGGACAACTCGTTACCGAGAGAAAAACACGAATTTGAACTCGTTAATATGAAGAAAACATGAATTCGAACTCGTTACCAAAGATAAAACACAAATTTCTACTCGTTATAAAGGGAAAACACAAATTTCCGGCGATGTCCACTCGTTATCAGAGAAAAAACCTTTTTTTTTCTTCAAGGACAACTCGTTACCCGAGAAAAACACGAATTTGAACTCGTTAATATGAAGAAAACATGAATTCGAACTCGTTACCAAAGATAAAACACAAATTTCTACTCGTTATAAAGGGAAAACACAAATTTCCGGCGATGTCCACTCGTTATCAGAGAAAAAACCTTTTTTCTTCAAGGAAAACTCGTTACCCGAGAAAAACACGAATTTGAACTCGTTAATATGAAGAAAACATGAATTCGAACTCGTTAACAAAGATAAAACACAAATTTCTACTCGTTATAAAGGGAAAACACAAATTTCCGGCGATGTCCACTCGTTATCGAGAAAAAACCTTTTTTTCTTCAAGGACAACTCGTTACCGAGAAAAACACAAATTTGAACTCGTTAATATGAAGAAAACATGAATTCGAACTCGTTACCAAAGATAAAACACAAATTTCTACTCGTTATAAAGGGAAAACACAAATTTCCGGCGATGTCCACTCGTTATCAGGAAAAAAACCTTTTTTTCTTCAAGGACAACTCGTTACCCGAGAAAAACACGAATTTGAACTCGTTAATATGAAGAAAACATGAATTCGAACTCGTTACCAAAGATAAAACACAAATTTCTACTCGTTATAAAGGGAAAACACAAATTTCCGGCGATGTCCACTCGTTATCGGAAAAAACCTTTTTTTCTTCAAGGACAACTCGTTACCGAGAAAAACACGAATTTGAACTCGTTAATATGAAGAAAACATGAATTCGAACTCGTTACCAAAGATAAAACACAAATTTCTACTCGTTATAAAGGGAAAACACAAATTTCCGGCGATGTCCACTCGTTATCAGAGAAAAAACCTTTTTTCTTCAAGGACAACTCGTTACCATAGAAAAACACGAATTTGAACTCATTAATATGAAGAAAACATGAATTCGAACTCGTTACCAAAGATAAAACACAAATTTCTACTCGTTATAAAGGGAAAACACAAATTTCCGGCGATGTCCACTCGTTATCAGAGAAAAAACCTTTTTTTTTCTTCAAGGACAACTCGTTACCGAGAGAAAACACTTGAATTTGAACTCGTTAATATGAAGAAAACATGAATTCGAACTCGTTACCAAAGATAAAACACAAATTTCTACTCGTTATAAAGGGAAAACACAAATTTCCGGCGATGTCCACTCGTTATCGAGAAAAAACCTTTTTTCTTCAAGGACAACTCGTTACCAAGAAAAACACGAATTTGAACTCGTTAATATGAAGAAAACATGAATTCGAACTCGTTACCAAAGATAAAACACAAATTTCTACTCGTTATAAATGGAAAACACAAATTTCCGGCGATGTCCACTCGTTATCGAGAAAAAAACCTTTTTTTTCTTCAAAGACAACTCGTTACCGAGAGAAAAACACGAATTTGAACTCGTTAATATGAAGAAAACATGAATTCGAACTCGTTACCAAAGATAAAACACAAATTTCTACTCGTTATAAAGGGAAAACACAAATTTCCGGCGATGTCCAACTCGTTATCGGAGAAAAAACCTTTTTTTCTTCAAGGACAACTCGTTACCAGAGAAAAACACGAATTTGAACTCGTTAATATGAAGAAAACATGAATTCGAACTCGTTACCAAAGATAAATGTTAAGGGCTGATTTGTAGTGATTTTTATAGATATTTTCTATATTAATTTCCCCTACATTCGTATGATTTTCATAGATTTTGAGCTATATATGTAAATATTGAGTAAATGAGGTTTTTAATGGTTAAATATGAAAACGTATCAATTATAGTCTTTATTTGATGGTTTTATGTTGTTTTGGAAATACGTTACGCTTTGGTATGTTTTGATCTTTGTGTAGATACTCATTGATGATGGAAAAGATGATCCTAAAAGCTAATTTCGAGATGAGAGAGGATCAATCAAAGATATGGGAGAATAAAAGAGATAAGGAAAGAAATCAATCAAGATAAAGATGGAAATATCAAGATTTCGACAGTGGACTGGCGTCCAAATAAGGTGGACGAGCGTCCGGATCGAACCGGCGTTTAACAATCCGAACGAGCGTTCAAAGGCATAAAATCGAACGAGAGAGTTCGGACTCATCAAACTAGCGTCCGATCTCCGTCAAGCATCGACGCGTCCACCGGCGTCCGCCGTTTTCTTTGAAACCGACTTAGGTTACCGTAGCAACCGCCTCGATTTTCTATTTAAAGCACAGCAGCCCCAAACCCTAATTCATTCAGAAATTTCTTCACATCAAAAGAGAGGCCAGCAGCCGCATCTTGAGAGTTTGAAGGCCGGTCACCCGAGCCTTGTGCTCGGGTGAACCGAGGTTAGATTAGGAGTAGTTTAGATGCTTTTCGTTTTCGTTCTTGGATCCTTCAATGTATGAGACTATGTGAGTTCTTCTTGATTTATTTAATTCCAGTTTTTATTCATGATCTTGGTTCTTTTTGTATTTTTCTATGTGGTTTGTATGGCTATGTGAATAAATTGAGAAATTAGTTCACGATTGATGTTTATAATACGAAAGTTGCATAAACGTTAGATCACCATAGAAAGATAGGATTTTTAATCGTTAATGATGACAAGTTAATCGATTAATTATCTAGGTTGTTAGATTCTAAAATACGAGAGTTAACCTGAATCTACACCGAGTTTTGTATTGAAAATCAATTTCAACTTACGAGAGAGTAGAGATTGATAAATTGGATTCACTAAGGAATTAGGGATTCATAGCTTGAGAATAAATTCACTAAGGAATTAGGGGTTTATGTCTCGTGAAAAGGTGAAACCACAAATCGAATTAGAATCATGAATTGAACTAGGATTGAGATCACATAGGTTTGTATATTGGTTGTTTGATCCCATGTCTTTAGTTTAGATTGTTTTTATGTTTCTTAGGTTAGAATTATCTTGATTGTTCTTTTCTGTTTTTATGTTTTGTTCTTTCGTTTCTTTTGTTTATTCGTTCTTTGAGTAGCAATTGGTAGGATTAGTGAAATTAGATTCAACATCCCAATTCCCTGTGGATCGACCCTGTACTTACCCTACTATGCTATCAACTACCCGATATTTGGTCGGTTAGGAGTTAGTTTGCATGTTGAGTATAGGTTTATAAATTTTCTTTTGTTTTTATGATGCAAAATCCTCCCAACAAAAGTGGCGCCGTTGCCGGGGAATAGGTGTCATGTTGAATCTAGTTAAGTTAGTTCTCGATTTTGTTACGTTTATTTTTCGTTTTAATAAAAGTAGCGTTTACCAAATCGAGAGTTTTTATTTTGCCGTGTTTCGATGACCATAAGGTTAAGAATGTGCAAAAGTTTTTTACTCGATTTGTTTTAACGTGAAGTTTGTGTTTAGTTGTTTTCCTAATCTAACCCCCTGTGCTTAATTTGATAAGGCTGCTGTGATCTGTGTTGTGTTCATAAGTTTTAGGGTTTTCTGTGTTTTGCCTGCAATTCTGTTGTGCATTCGATGTTTGGACGAGCGTTTGTTTTTTTCGAACGCCCGTCCAGCCCTTTACTTGCGGGTAAAGAACGGCGTTTGAAAGTATGACGCTCGTCCGTCCGTCAAATATTTTCAACTCGTTGTTCGATTTGAAGGATCGGACGGGCGTCTAGAATTCGAATGCCCGTCTCGTTTTCGGGCAAACGAGCATTTGAAAAGATGAACGTTCGTCCGTTCCGAACGCTAAGTGAACGTTCGTCCGGGGTTCATGGTCCAGGGTTTTTTTCTTGATTTTAATTTTAATGCTTTATTTAATTTGGATTTTTATCATTCAAGCTTCGTGGCTATTTGATTTTTACATAGATGTCCCGAACTTATATGTTTTTACCTTTCCATCTATGAATCCATGTTAGATAATTGATCAATTCTCTTATATATGATTCATCTATGCATGTTATAGTTACTGTCGGTTCTCGTATGCTATAACTGGCATTATTGTTAATTAGTAGCTAATGTCGGTTCCCGTATGCTACATACCGCTATGATGAATCTTGTGAGCGTTAAGACTTACGTGCTTCCTTTTATTTTTATAACTCATTCGGGTAGCTACTGTCGGTTTTCCGTATGCTACGTCTTTGGCTTATGAGTTATATCTGTTTAGTATAGCTAACTTGTTGGTTTCCATAATGCTATCACTTTTGACGAGTCTTAAGGCGCGTCTACACCGCATGTAATGAACATCACTTGTCGTTTATCGTAACTTTGTCATTATTTGGTAGACGTTTATTATATACATGTCATGTTGCAATAAGTGGGCTAGTTTTCTTTCTTTTATTTTCTTTTATTTTTGCATATCATTTAGATGCATATCATTTAGTTGCATGTCATCTAGTTGCATTGTTTTTCTATTTTTCTTTTATTTTTCTTGAGTGTAGTTAATGTCGGTTTCCGTAATACTACCTCGTGTTTTTTATGATATATTGCCATTTATTATTGCATATCATGTAGTTTGCATTGTAGTACATTTTCATGTAGTTGCACCTAGCCTACGAGTTTGTGATAATTTCATGTATATGTGTCCATCTTTATGTGAGCATAATTTGAATATCTCTATAAATTCTTTTCCATGTGCTTTATTTGTATAAGTCTAATCTTTTCCCCGTAGACTCTTTTTGCACTGATCAAGTCTGCAGGATATTTTTGATAGCTATTGTGCACTTTCACGATGTATTCAGTTGTCCTGTGATGCTCCACAGTCTACTGAGCTATGCAAGCAATCCTGGTTCTTGTTGGTTCCTCCAGAATTGCCAGCATCCAATCGGCTAAGTTCTCTAATTTATTATTTACGCACAACTTGAGGACAAGTTGCAATCTAAGTGTGGGGGGGGGGATAGATGATTTATGTATCTACTTATCGTTTGCTCAATTTTTATATTTCTATGAAAAGTGCTTAATTTTAATTTTTTTTGTTATATCCCGAGTAGACAAAGGCATATCTTTGCTTGAGTTTATATCATTTTTGCTATATTACGTATATTTAGTAATTTTAGTTGTTTCACCCGACACTCTTTTTCACATGCCATAGTAAATGATGAGCTAAATGTTGAAAGCCTACCCCATTTTAGTTGGAGATTTTTGATGATTATAGCATGTTTCTTTGCTTATGTACAATTCTTGAAAAGTTTAGTAGTTTGTATTCTAGGATTAAAGTATGACATACTGTGAATATCTGTAAGTTTGAATGTGATAAGTGAAACGTGATTAAGTCTTTGCAATAGTAATAAATTGTTTACTTGAGGTGTTATGCTCAGTGGTCTGTGCTACTAGAAAATAATCTTTTCCACTGCCAGCCAGAAATCTCTAAGTAAACATAATTGTAATTGTGTGTGTCGGAAGCTGGTTTATGATTTGGGTGAGGTAGGGTGTACCACGTATGTCCTATTCCACTATGATGACCAAAAGCTCACGACAGTCAGTTTATAGCTTCCTTATGATTGGAGTAAGGTAGGGGATTATCTTGAAATGTCCTATTCTGCTATGAGGGCAAAAGCTTATTCTGATGTGTGTTAGAAAAGTGTGAAAAAAGTGAAAATATTGAAATATATTATTATGAATAAGTAAGGACTTAGTTATCGTTAATCTTATACCCAGTATAAACTGAAGGATATGTTGTAGGGATTATCCTCTGAGTTTGTCAGAAATGTTTTAGATATTCTCTACTATTTCTTTTTGGGATATGTATGTTTTGTAAAGTGCATGTTATAATTTTTGAATATTTCTAACTTAGATGGGAAACCGGGCTAGTTTTGGTTTGAATAACTTTCAAATTGTGGAACTTAGTGGAAGTTTATTATGGCTATGCACACACTACACGGGTGAACTTCTAAGTTATTGAATATACTTCATATTTGTATGGATGTTTATTTGTCTCGAGCTTGACTTTGTTTTGTTTTGCTCGAGGACGAGCAAAAAGATAAGTGTGGGGGTGTTGTTAAGGGCTAATTTATAGTGATTTTTATATATATTTTCTATATCAATTTCCCCTACATTCGTATGATTTTCATAGATTTTGAGCTATATATGTAAATATTGAGTAAATGAGGTTTTTAATAGTTAAATATGAAAACGTATCAATTATAGTGCTTTATTTGATGGTTTTATGTTATTTTGGAAATATGTTACGCTTTGGTATGTTTTGATCTTTGTGTAGATACTCATTGATGATGGAAAAGATGATCTAAAGAGCTAATTTCGAGATGAGAGAGGATCAATCAAAGATATGGAAGAATAAAAGAGATAAGGAAAGAAATCAATCAAGATAAAGATGGAAATATCAAGATTTCGACGGTGGACGGCGTCCAAATAAGGCGGACGAGCGTCCAAATCGAAAGCGGGCGTTTAAAATCGAACGAGCGTTCAAAGGCATAAAATCGAACGAGAGACGCTTCGGAACTAGCGTCCAAACGTCCAAGCGTCCACGGGCGTCCGGTTGAGTGAACGGGCGTCCACCGCCGTTTTTGTTAAACCGACTTAGGTTACTGTAGCAACCGCCTCAGTTTTCTATTTAAAGCACAGCAGCCCCAAACCCTAATTCATTCAGAAATTTCTTCACATCAAAAGAGAGGCCAGCAGCCGCATCTTGAGAGTTTGAAGGCCGGTCACCCGAGCCTTGTGCTCGGGTGAACCGAGGTTAGATTAGGAGTAGTTTAGATGCTTTTCGTTTCGTTCTTGGATCCTTCAATGTATGAGACTATGTGAGTTCTTCTTGATTTATTTAATTCCAGTTTTTATTCATGATCTTGGTTCTTTTTGTATTTCTCTATGCGGTTTGTATGGCTATGTGAATAAATTGAGAAATTAGTTCACGATTGATGTTTATAATACGAAAGTTGCATAAACGTTAGATCACCATAGAAAGATAGGATTTTTAATCGTTAATGATGACAAGTTAATCGATTAATTATCTAGGTTGTTAGATTCTAAAATACGAGAGTTAACTTTGAATCTACACCGAGTTTTGTATTGAAATCAATTTCAACTTACGAGAGAGTAGAGATTGATAAATTGGATTCACTAAGGAATTAGGGATTCATAGCTTGAGAATAAATTCACTAAGGAATTAGGGGTTTATCTCGTGAAAAGGTGAAACCACAAATCGAATTAGAATCATGAATTGAACTAGGATTGAGATCACATAGGTTTGTATATTGGTTGTTCCCATGTCTTTAGTTTAGATTGTTTTTGTTTCTTAGGTTAGAATTATCTTGATTGTTCTTTTGTTTTTATGTTTTGTTCTTTCGTTTCTTTTGTTTATTCGTTCTTTGAGTAGCAATTGGTAGGATTAGTGAAATTAGATTCAACATCCCAATTCCCTGTGGATCGACCCTGTACTTACCCTACTATGCTATCAACTACCCGATATTTGGTCGGTTAGGAGTTAGTTTGCATGTTGAGTATAGGTTTATAAATTTTCTTTTGTTTTTATGATGCAAAATCCTCCCAACAATAAAACACAAATTTCTACTCGTTATAAAGGGAAAACACAAATTTCCGGCGATGTCCACTCGTTATCAGAGAAAAAACCTTTTTTTCTTCAAGGACAACTCGTTACCCGAGAAAAACCTGAATTTGAACTCGTTAATATGAAGAAAACATGAATTCGAACTCGTTACCAAAGATAAAACACAAATTTCTACTCGTTATAAAGGGAAAACACAAATTTCCGGCGATGTCCACTCGTTATCGAGAAAAAACCTTTTTTTCTTCAAGGACAACTCGTTACCGAGAGAAAAACACGAATTTGAACTCGTTAATATGAAGAAAACATGAATTCGAACTCGTTACCAAAGATAAAACACAAATTTCTACTCGTTATAAAGGGAAAACACAAATTTCCGCGATGTCCACTCGTTATCAGAGAAAAACCTTTTTTTCTTCAAGGACAACTCGTTACCAGAGAAAAACATGAATTTGAACTCGTTAATATGAAGAAAACATGAATTCGAACTCGTTACCAAAGATAAAACACAAATTTCTACTCGTTATAAAGGGAAAACACAAATTTCCGGCGATGTCCACTCGTTATTAGAGAAAAAACCTTTTTTTCTTCAAGGACAACTCGTTACCGAGAGAAAAACACGAATTTGAACTCGTTAATATGAAGAAAACATGAATTCGAACTCGTTACCAAAGATAAAACACAAATTTCTACTCGTTATAAAGGGAAAACACAAATTTCCCGCGATGTCCACTCGTTATCAGAGAAAAAACCTTTTTTTCTTCAAGGACAACTCGTTACCAGAGAAAAACATGAATTTGAACTCGTTAATATGAAGAAAACATGAATTCGAACTCGTTACCAAAGATAAAACACAAATTTCTACTCGTTATAAAGGGAAAACACAAATTTCCGGCGATGTCCACTCGTTATCAGAGAAAAAACCTTTTTTTCTTCAAGGACAACTCGTTACCCGAGAAAAACACGAATTTGAACTTGTTAATATGAAGAAAACATGAATTCGAACTCGTTACCAAAGATAAAACACAAATTTCTACTCGTTATAAAGGGAAAACACAAATTTCCGGCGATGTCCACTCGTTATCAGAGAAAAAACCTTTTTTTCTTCAAGGACAACTCGTTACCCGAGAAAAACACGAATTTGAACTCGTTAATATGAAGAAAACATGAATTCAAACTCGTTACCAAAGATAAAACACAAATTTCTACTCGTTATAAAGGGAAAACACAAATTTCCGGCGATGTCCACTCGTTATCAGAGAAAAAACCTTTTTTCTTCAAGGAGAACTCGTTACCCGAGAAAAACACGAATTTGAACTCGTTAATATGAAGAAAACATGAATTCGAACTCGTTACCAAAGATAAAACAAAAATTTCTACTCGTTATAAAGGGAAAACACAAATTTCCGGCGATGTCCACTCGTTATCAGAGAAAAAACCTTTTTTTCTTCAAGGACAACTCGTTACCCGAGAAAAACACGAATTTGAACTCGTTACCAAAGATAAAACACAAATTTCTACTCGTTATAAAGGGAAAACACAAATTTCCGGCGATGTCCACTCGTTATCGAGAGAAAAAACCTTTTTTTCTTCAAGGACAACTCGTTACCGAGAGAAAAACACGAATTTGAACTCGTTAATATGAAGAAAACATGAATTCGAACTCGTTACCAAAGATAAAACACAAATTTCTACTCGTTATAAATGGAAAACACAAATTTCCGGCGATGTCCACTCGTTATCGAGAAAAAAACCTTTTTTTCTTCAAGGACAACTCGTTACCGAGAAAAACACGAATTTGAACTCGTTAATATGAAGAAAACATGAATTCAAACTCGTTACCCAAGATAAAACACAAATTTCTACTCGTTATAAAGGGAAAACACAAATTTCCGGCGATGTCCACTCCTTATCAGAGAAAAAACCTTTTTTTCTTCAAGGACAACTCGTTACCGAGAGAAAAACACGAATTTGAACTCGTTAATATGAAGAAAACATGAATTCGAACTCGTTACCAAAGATAAAACACAAATTTCTACTCGTTATAAAGGGAAAACACAAATTTCCGGCGATGTCCACTCGTTATCGGAAAAAACCTTTTTTCTTCAAGGACAAGTCGTTACCGAGAGAAAAACACGAATTTGAACTCGTTAATATGAAGAAAACATGAATTCGAACTCGTTACCAAAGATAAAACACAAATTTCTACTCGTTATAAAGGGAAAACACAAATTTCCGGCGATGTCCACTCGTTATCAGAGAAAAACCTTTTTTTCTTCAAGGACAACTCGTTACCCAAGAAAAACACGAATTTGAACTCGTTAATATGAAGAAAACATGAATTCGAACTCGTTACCAAAGATAAAACACAAATTTCTACTCGTTATAAAGGGAAAACACAAATTTCCGGCGATGTCCACTCGTTATCAGAGAAAAAACCTTTTTTTCTTCAAAGACAACTCGTTACCGGAGAAAAACACGAATTTGAACTCGTTAATATGAAGAAAACATGAATTCGAACTCGTTACCAAAGATAAAACACAAATGTCTACTCGTTATAAAGGGAAAACACAAATTTCCGGCGATGTCCACTCGTTATCAGAGAAAAAACCTTTTTTTCTTCAAGGACAACTCGTTACCGAGAGAAAAACACGAATTTGAACTCGTTAATATGAAGAAAACATGAATTCGAACTCGTTACCAAAGATAAAACACAAATTTCTACTCGTTATAAAGGGAAAACACAAATTTCCGGCGATGTCCACTCGTTATCGAGAAAAAACCTTTTTTTCTTCAAGGAAAACTCGTTACCGAGAGAAAAACACGAATTTGAACTCGTTAATATGAAGAAAACATGAATTCGAATTCGTTACCAAAGATAAAACACAAATTTCTACTCGTTATGAAGGGAAAACACAAATTTCCGGCGATGTCCACTCGTTACGGAGAAAAAACCTTTTTTTCTTCAAGGAGAAAAAAAACACGAATTTGAACTCGTTAATATGAAGAAAACATGAATTCGAACTCGTTACCAAAGATAAAACACAAATTTCTACTCGTTATAAAGGGAAAACACAAATTTCCGGCGATGTCCACTCGTTATCAGAGAAAAAACCTTTTTTTCTTCAAAGACAACTCATTACCAGAGAAAAACACGAATTTGAACTCGTTAATATGAAGAAAACATGAATTCGAACTCGTTACCAAAGATAAAACACAAATGTCTACTCGTTATAAAGGGAAAACACAAATTTCCGGCGATGTCCACTCGTTATCGAGAGAAAAAACCTTTTTTTCTTCAAGGACAACTCGTTACCGAGAGGAAAACACGAATTTGAACTCGTTAATATGAAGAAAACATGAATTCGAACTCGTTACCAAAGATAAAACACAAATTTCTACTCGTTATAAAGGGAAAACACAAATTTCCGGCGATGTCCACTCGTTATCGAGAAAAAACCTTTTTTTCTTCAAGGACAACTCGTTACCGAGAGAAAAACACGAATTTGAACACGTTAATATGAAGAAAACATGAATTCGAACTCGTTACCAAAGATAAAACACAAATTTCTACTCGTTATAAAGATAAAACACAAATTTCCGGCGATGTCCACTCGTTATAAAAGGAAAACACAAATTTACGGCGATGTCCACTCGTTATCAGAAAAAAAACCTTTTTTTTTCAAGGACAACTCGTTACCCGAGAAAAAACACGAATTTGAACTCGTTAATATGAAGAAAACATGAATTCGAACTCGTTACCAAAGATAAAACACAAATTTCTACTCGTTATAATGGGAAAACACAAATTTCCGGCGATGTCCACTCGTTATAAGAGAAAAAAACCTTTTTTTCTTCAAGGACAACTCGTTACCCGAGAAAAACACGAATTTGAACTCGTTAATATGAAGAAAACATGAATTCGAACTCGTTACCAAAGATAAAACACAAATTTCTACTCGTTATAAAGGGAAAACACAAATTTCCGGCGATGTCCACTCGTTATCAGAGAAAAAACCTTTTTTTCTTCAAGGACAACTCGTTACCCGAGAAAAACACGAATTTGAACTTGTTAATATGAAGAAAACATGAATTCGAACTCGTTACCAAAGATAAAACACAAATTTCTACTCGTTATAAAGGGAAAACACAAATTTCCGGCGATGTCCACTCGTTATCAGAGAAAAAAACTTTTTTTCTTCAAGGACAACTCGTTACCCGAGAAAAACACGAATTTGAACTCGTTAATATGAAGAAAACATGAATTCAAACTCGTTACCAAAGATAAAACACAAATTTCTACTCGTTATAAAGGGAAAACACAAATTTCCGGCGATGTCCACTCGGTATAAGAGAAAAAACCTTTTTTTCTTCAAGGAGAACTCGTTACCCGAGAAAAACACGAATTTGAACTCGTTAATATGAAGAAAACATGAATTCGAACTCGTTACCAAAGATAAAACACAAATTTCTACTCGTTATAAAGGGAAAACACAAATTTCCGGCGATGTCCACTCGTTATCAGAGAAAAAACCTTTTTTTCTTCAAGGACAACTCGTTACCCGAGAAAAACACGAATTTGAACTTGTTAATATGAAGAAAACATGAATTCGAACTCGTTACCAAAGATAAAACACAAATTTCTACTCGTTATAAAGGGAAAACACAAATTTCCGGCGATGTCCACTCGTTATCAGAGAAAAACCTTTTTTTCTTCAAGGACAACTCGTTACCCGAGAAAAACACGAATTTGAACTCGTTAATATGAAGAAAACATGAATTCAAACTCGTTACCAAAGATAAAACACAAATTTCTACTCGTTATAAAGGGAAAACACAAATTTCCGGCGATGTCCACTCGGTATAAGAGAAAAAACCTTTTTTTCTTCAAGGAGAACTCGTTACCCGAGAAAAACACGAATTTGAACTCGTTAATATGAAGAAAACATGAATTCGAACTCGTTACCAAAGATAAAACACAAATTTCTACTCGTTATAAAGGGAAAACACAAATTTCCGGCGATGTCCACTCGTTATCAGAGAAAAAACCTTTTTTTCTTCAAGGACAACTCGTTACCCGAGAAAAACACGAATTTGAACTCGTTAATATGAAGAAAACTACCAAAGATAAAACACAAATTTCTACTCGTTATAAAGGGAAAACACAAATTTCCCGCGATGTCCACTCGTTATCAGAGAAAAAACCTTTTTTTCTTCAAGGACAACTCGTTACCAGAGAAAAACACGAATTTGAACTCGTTAATATGAAGAAAACATGAATTCGAACTCGTTACCAAAGATAAAACACAAATTTCTACTCGTTATAAATGGAAAACACAAATTTCCGGCGATGTCCACTCGTTATCAGAGAAAAAACCTTTTTTTCTTCAAGGACAACTCGTTACCCGAGAAAAACACGAATTTGAACTCGTTAATATGAAGAAAACATGAATTCAAACTCGTTACCCAAGATAAAACACAAATTTCTACTCGTTATAAAGGGAAAACACAAATTTCCGGCGATGTCCACTCCTTATCAGAGAAAAAACCTTTTTTTCTTCCAGGACAACTCGTTACCAGAGAAAAACACGAATTTGAACTCGTTAATATGAAGAAAACATGAATTCGAACTCGTTACCAAAGATAAAACACAAATTTCTACTCGTTATAAAGGGAAAACACAAATTTCCGGCGATGTCCACTCGTTATCGGAGAAAAAACCTTTTTTTCTTCCGGACAAGTCGTTACCGAGAGAAAAACACGAATTTGAACTCGTTAATATGAAGAAAACATGAATTCGAACTCGTTACCAAAGATAAAACACAAATTTCTACTCGTTATAAAGGGAAAACACAAATTTCCGGCGATGTCCACTCGTTATCAGAGAAAAAACCTTTTTTTCTTCAAGGACAACTCGTTACCCAAGAAAAACACGAATTTGAAGTCGTTAATATGAAGAAAACATGAATTCGAACTCGTTACCAAAGATAAAACACAAATTTCTACTCGTTATAAAGGGAAAACACAAATTTCCGGCGATGTCCACTCGTTATCAGAGAAAAAACCTTTTTTTCTTCAAAGACAACTCGTTACCAGAGAAAAACACGAATTTGAACTCGTTAATATGAAGAAAACATGAATTCGAACTCGTTACCAAAGATAAAACACAAATGTCTACTCGTTATAAAGGGAAAACACAAATTTCGGGCGATGTCCACTCGTTATCAGAGAAAAAACCATTTTTTTCTTCAAGGACAACTCGTTACCGAGAGAAAAACACGAATTTGAACTCGTTAATATGAAGAAAACATGAATTCGAACTCGTTACCAAAGATAAAACACAAATTTCTACTCGTTATAAAGGGAAAACACAAATTTCCGGCGATGTCCACTCGTTATCAGAGAAAAAACCTTTTTTTCTTCAAGGAAAACTCGTTACCAGAGAAAAACACGAATTTGAACTCGTTAATATGAAGAAAACATGAATTCGAACTCGTTACCAAAGATAAAACACAAATTTCTACTCGTTATGAAGGGAAAACACAAATTTCCGGCGATGTCCACTCGTTACCAGAGAAAAACACGAATTTGAACTCGTTAATATGAAGAAAACATGAATTCGAACTCGTTACCAAAGATAAAACACAAATTTCTACTCGTTATAAAGGGAAAACACAAATTTCCGGCGATGTCCACTCGTTATCAGAGAAAAAACCTTTTTTTCTTCAAAGACAACTCATTACCAGAGAAAAACACGAATTTGAACTCGTTAATATGAAGAAAACATGAATTCGAACTCGTTACCAAAGATAAAACACAAATGTCTACTCGTTATAAAGGGAAAACACAAATTTCCGGCGATGTCCACTCGTTATCAGAGAAAAAACCTTTTTTTTCTTCAAGGACAACTCATTACCAGAGGAAAACACGAATTTGAACTCGTTAATATGAAGAAAAATGAATTCGAACTCGTTACCAAAGATAAAACACAAATTTCTACTCGTTATAAAGGGAAAACACAAATTTCCGGCGATGTCCACTCGTTATCGAGAGAAAAAACCTTTTTTTCTTCAAGGACAACTCGTTACCGAGAGAAAAACACGAATTTGAACTCGTTAATATGAAGAAAACATGAATTCAAACTCGTTACCAAAGATAAAACACAAATTTCTACTCGTTATAAAGGGAAAACACAAATTTCCGGCGATGTCCACTCGTTATCAGAGAAAAAACCTTTTTTTCTTCAAGGAAAGCTCGTTACCAGAGAAAAACACGAATTTGAACTCGTTAATATGAAGAAAACATGAATTCGAACTCGTTACCAAAGATAAAACACAAATTTCTACTCGTTATGAAGGGAAAACACAAATTTCCGGCGATGTCCACTCGTTACCAGAGAAAAACACGAATTTGAACTCGTTAATATGAAGAAAACATGAATTCGAACTCGTTACCAAAGATATAACACAAATTTCTACTCGTTATAAAGGGAAAACACAAATTTCCGGCGATGTCCACTCGTTATCAGAGAAAAAACCTTTTTTTCTTCAAAGACAACTCATTACCAGAGAAAAACACGAATTTGAACTCGTTAATATGAAGAAAACATGAATTCGAACTCGTTACCAAAGATAAAACACAAATGTCTACTCGTTATAAAGGGAAAACACAAATTTCCGGCGATGTCCACTCGTTATCAGAGAAAAAACCTTTTTTTCTTCAAGGAAAACTCGTTACCGAGAGAAAAACACGAATTTGAACTCGTTAATATGAAGAAAACATGAATTCGAACTCGTTACCAAAGATAAAACACAAATTTCTACTCGTTATGAAGGGAAAACACAAATTTCCGGCGATGTCCACTCGTTACCAGAGAAAAACACGAATTTGAACTCGTTAATATGAAGAAAACATGAATTCGAACTCGTTACCAAAGATAAAACACAAATTTCTACTCGTTATAAAGGGAAAACACAAATTTCCGGCGATGTCCACTCGTTATCAGAGAAAAAACCTTTTTTTCTTCAAAGACAACTCATTACCAGAGAAAAACACGAATTTGAACTCGTTAATATGAAGAAAACATGAATTCGAACTCGTTACCAAAGATAAAACACAAATGTCTACTCGTTATAAAGGGAAAACACAAATTTCCGGCGATGTCCACTCGTTATCAGAGAAAAAACCTTTTTTTCTTCAAGGACAACTCATTACCAGAGGAAAACACGAATTTGAACTCGTTAATATGAAGAAAAAATGAATTCGAACTCGTTACCAAAGATAAAACACAAATTTCTACTCGTTATAAAGGGAAAACACAAATTTCCGGCGATGTCCACTCGTTATCAGAGAAAAAACCTTTTTTTCTTCAAGGACAACTCGTTACCAGAGAAAAACACGAATTTGAACTCGTTAATATGAAGAAAACATGAATTCAAACTCGTTACCAAAGATAAAACACAAATTTCTACTCGTTATAAAGGGAAAACACAAATTTCCGGCGATGTCCAATCGTTATCAGAGAAAAAACCTTTATTTCTACTCGTTATAAAGGGAAAACACAAATTTCCGGCGATGTCCACTCGTTATCAGAGAAAAAACCTTTTTTTCTTCAAGGACAACTCGTTACCCGAGAAAAACACGAATTTGAACTCGTTAATATGAAGAAAACATGAATTCGAACTCCTTACCAAAGATAAAACACAAATTTCTACTCGTTATAATGGGAAAACACAAATTTCCGGCGATGTCCACTCGTTATAAGAGA
This sequence comes from Gentiana straminea, assembly GCA_036785695.1. NCBI lineage: Eukaryota > Viridiplantae > Streptophyta > Magnoliopsida > Gentianales > Gentianaceae > Gentiana > Gentiana straminea. Next base: position 20,685 of record JAVUPR010000123.1, on the reverse strand, counting down.
AAAAAACCTTTTTTCTTCAAGGACAACTCGTTACCCGAGAAAAACACGAATTTGAACTCGTTAATATGAAGAAAACATGAATTCGAACTCGTTACCAAAGATAAAACACAAATTTCTACTCGTTATAAAGGGAAAACACAAATTTCCGGCGATGTCCACTCGTTATCAGAGAAAAAACCTTTTTTTCTTCAAGGACAAATCGTTACCGAGAGAAAAAACGAGTTTGAACTCGTTAATATGAAGAAAACATGAATTCGAACTCGTTACCAAAGATAAAAAACAAATTTCTACTCGTTATAAAGGAAAACACAAATTTCCGGCGATGTCCACTCGTTATCAGAGAAAAAACCTTTTTTTCTTCAAGGACAACTCGTTACCCGAGAAAAACACGAATTTGAACTCGTTAATATGAAGAAAACATGAATTCGAACTCGTTATTAAAGATAAAAAACAAATTTCTACTCGTTATAAAGGGAAAACACAAATTTCCGGCGATGTCCACTCGTTATCAGAGAAAAAACCTTTTTTTCTTCAAGGACAACTCGTTACCCAAGAAAAACACGAATTTGAACTCGTTAATATGAAGAAAACATGAATTCGAACTCGTTACCAAAGATAAAACACAAATTTCTACTCGTTATAAAGGGAAAACACAAATTTCCGGCGATGTCCACTCGTTATCGAGAGAAAAAACCTTTTTTCTTCAAAGACAACTCGTTACCGAGAGAAAAACACGAATTTGAACTCGTTAATATGAAGAAAACATGAATTCGAACTCGTTACCAAAGATAAAACACAAATGTCTACTCGTTATAAAGGGAAAACACAAATTTCGGGCGATGTCCACTCGTTATCGAGAGAAAAAACCTTTTTTCTTCAAGGACAACTCGTTACCGAGAGAAAAACACGAATTTGAACTCGTTAATATGAAGAAAACATGACTTCGAACTCGTTACCAAAGATAAAACACAAATTTCTACTCGTTATAAAGGGAAAACACAAATTTCCGGCGATGTCCACACGTTATCGAGAAAAAAACCTTTTTTTCTTCAAGGAAAACTCGTTACCGAGAAAAAACACGAATTTGAACTCGTTAATATGAAGAAAACATGAATTCGAACTCGTTACCAAAGATAAAACACAAATTTCTACTCGTTATGAAGGGAAAACACAAATTTCCGGCGATGTCCACTCGTTACCAGAGAAAAACACGAATTTGAACTCGTTAATATGAAGAAAACATGAATTCGAACTCGTTACCAAAGATAAAACACAAATTTCTACTCGTTATAAAGGGAAAACACAAATTTCCGGCGATGTCCACTCGTTATCAGAGAAAAAACCTTTTTTTCTTCAAAGACAACTCATTACCGAGAGAAAAACACGAATTTGAACTCGTTAATATGAAGAAAACATGAATTCGAACTCGTTACCAAAGATAAAACACAAATGTCTACTCGTTATAAAGGGAAAACACAAATTTCCGGCGATGTCCACTCGTTATCGAGAGAAAAAACCTTTTTTTCTTCAAGGACAACTCATTACCGAGAGGAAAACACGAATTTGAACTCGTTAATATGAAGAAAACATGAATTCGAACTCGTTACCAAAGATAAAACACAAATTTCTACTCGTTATAAAGGGAAAACACAAATTTCCGGCGATGTCCACTCGTTATCGAGAAAAAAACCTTTTTTTCTTCAAGGACAACTCGTTACCGAGAGAAAAACACGAATTTGAACTCGTTAATATGAAGAAAACATGAATTCAAACTCGTTACCAAAGATAAAACACAAATTTCTACTCGTTATAAAGGGAAAACACAAATTTCCGGCGATGTCCAATCGTTATCGTAGAGAAAAAACCTTTATTTCTACTCGTTATAAAGGGAAAACACAAATTTCCGGCGATGTCCACTCGTTATCAGAGAAAAAACCTTTTTTTCTTCAAGGACAACTCGTTACCCGAGAAAAACACGAATTTGAACTCGTTAATATGAAGAAAACATGAATTCGAACTCCTTACCAAAGATAAAACACAAATTTCTACTCGTTATAAAGGGAAAACACAAATTTCCGGCGATGTCCACTCGTTATCAGAGAAAAAACCTTTTTTTCTTCAAGGACAACTCGTTACCCGAGAAAAACACGAATTTGAACTCGTTAATATGAAGAAAACATGAATTCGAACTCGTTACCAAAGATAAAACACAAATTTCTACTCGTGATAAAGGGAAAACACAAATTTCCGGCGATGTCCACTCGTTATAAGAGTATAAACCTTTTTTTCTTCAAGGACAACTCGTTACCCGAGAAAAACACGAATTTGAACTCGTTAATATGAAGAAAACATGAATTCTAACTCGTTACCAAAGATAAAACACAAATTTCTACTCGTTATAAAGGGAAAACACAAATTTCCGGCCATGTCCACTCGTTATCAGAGAAAAAACCTTTTTTTCTTCAAGGACAACTCGGTACCAGAGAAAAAAACAAGTTTGAACTCGTTAATATGAAGAAAACATGAATTCGAACTCGTTACCAAAGATAAAAAACAAATTTCTACTCGTTATAAAGGGAAAACACAAATTTCCGGCGATGTCCACTCGTTATCAGAGAAAAAACCTTTTTTCTTCAAGGACAACTCGTTACCCGAGAAAAACACGAATTTGAACTCGTTAATATGAAGAAAACATGAATTCGAACTCGTTATTAAAGATAAAAAACAAATTTCTACTCGTTATAAAGGGAAAACACAAATTTCCGGCGATGTCCACTCGTTATCAGAGAAAAAACCTTTTTTCTTCAAGGACAACTCGTTACCCAAGAAAAACACGAATTTGAACTCGTTAATATGAAGAAAACATGAATTCGAACTCGTTACCAAAGATAAAACACAAATTTCTACTCGTTATAAAGGGAAAACACAAATTTCCGGCGATGTCCACTCGTTATCAGAGAAAAACCTTTTTTTCTTCAAAGACAACTCGTTACCAGAGAAAAACACGAATTTGAACTCGTTAATATGAAGAAAACATGAATTCGAACTCGTTACCAAAGATAAAACACAAATATCTACTCGTTATAAAGGGAAAACACAAATTTCGGGCGATGTCCACTCGTTATCAGAGAAAAAACCTTTTTTTCTTCAAGGACAACTCGTTACCGAGAGAAAAACACGAATTTGAACTCGTTAATATGAAGAAAACATGAATTCGAACTCGTTACCAAAGATAAAACACAAATTTCTACTCGTTATAAAGGGAAAACACAAATTTCCGGCGATGTCCACTCGTTATCGGAGAAAAACCTTTTTTTCTTCAAGGAAAACTCGTTACCAGAGAAAAACACGAATTTGAACTCGTTAATATGAAGAAAACATGAATTCGAACTCGTTACCAAAGATAAAAACACAAATTTCTACTCGTTATGAAGGGAAAACACAAATTTCCGGCGATGTCCACTCGTTACCAGAAAAAAACACGAATTTGAACTCGTTAATATGAAGAAAACATGAATTCGAACTCGTTACCAAAGATAAAACACAAATTTCTACTCGTTATAAAGGGAAAACACAAATTTCCGGCGATGTCAAATCGTTATCGAGAGAAAAACCTTTTTTCTTCAAAGACAACTCATTACCGAGAGAAAAACACGAATTTGAACTCGTTAATATGAAGAAAACATGAATTCGAACTCGTTACCAAAGATAAAACACAAATGTCTACTCGTTATAAAGGGAAAACACAAATTTCCGGCGATGTCCACTCGTTATCGAGAGAAAAAACCTTTTCTTCTTCAAGGACAACTCATTACCGGAGAGAAAACACGAATTTGAACTCGTTAATATGAAGAAAACATGAATTCGAACTCGTTACCAAAGATAAAACACAAATTTCTACTCGTTATAAAGGGAAAACACAAATTTCCGGCGATGTCCACTCGTTATCGGAAAAAAACCTTTTTTTCTTCAAGGACAACTCGTTACCGAGAGAAAAACACGAATTTGAACTCGTTAATATGAAGAAAACATGAATTCAAACTCGTTACCAAAGATAAAACACAAATTTCTACTCGTTATAAAGGGAAAACACAAATTTCCGGCGATGTCCAATCGTTATCGAGAAAAAAAACCTTTATTTCTACTCGTTATAAAGGGAAAACACAAATTTCCGGCGATGTCCACTCGTTATCAGAGAAAAAACCTTTTTTTCTTCAAGGACAACTCGTTACCCGAGAAAAACACGAATTTGAACTCGTTAATATGAAGAAAACATGAATTCGAACTCCTTACCAAAGATAAAACACAAATTTCTACTCGTTATAAAGGGAAAACACAAATTTCCGGCGATGTCCACTCGTTGTAAGAGAAAAAACCTTTTTTTCTTCAAGGACAACTCGTTACCCGAGAAAAACACGAATTTGAACTCGTTAATATGAAGAAAACATGAATTCGAACTCGTTACCAAAGATAAAACACAAATTTCTACTCGTTATAAAGGGAAAACACAAATTTCCGGCGATGTCCACTCGTTATCAGAGAAAAAACCTTTTTTTCTTCAAGGACAACTCGTTACCGAGAGAAAAAACGAGTTTGAACTCGTTAATATGAAGAAAACATGAATTCGAACTCGTTACCAAAGATAAAAAACAAATTTCTACTCGTTATAAAGGGAAAACACAAATTTCCGGCGATGTCCACTCGTTATCAGAGAAAAAACCTTTTTTTCTTCAAGGACAACTCGTTAACCGAGAAAAACACGAATTTGAACTCGTTAATATGAAGAAAACATGAATTCGAACTCGTTATTAAAGATAAAAAACAAATTTGTACTCGTTATAAAGGGAAAACACAAATTTCCGGCGATGTCCACTCGTTATCAGAGAAAAAACCTTTTTTTCTTCAAGGACAACTCGTTACCCGAGAAAAACACGAATTTGAACTCGTTAATATGAAGAAAACATGAATTCGAACTCGTTACCAAAGATAAAACAAAAATTTCTACTCGTGATAAAGGGAAAACACAAATTTCCGGCGATGTCCACTCGTTATCAGAGAAAAAACCTTTTTTTCTTCAAGGACAACTCGTTACACGAGAAAAACACGAATTTGAACTCGTTAATATGAAGAAAACATGAATTCGAACTCGTTACCAAAGATAAAACACAAATTTCTACTCGTTATGAAGGGAAAACACAAATTTCCGGCGATGTCCACTCGTTACCAGAGAAAAACACGAATTTGAACTCGTTAATATGAAGAAAACATGAATTCGAACTCGTTACCAAAGATAAAACACAAATTTCTACTCGTTATAAAGGGAAAACACAAATTTCCGGCGATGTCCACTTGTTATCAGAGAAAAAACCTTTTTTCTTCAAAGACAACTCATTACCGAGAGAAAAACACGAATTTGAACTCATTAATATGAAGAAAACATGAATTCGAACTCGTTACCAAAGATAAAACACAAATGTCTACTCGTTATAAAGGGAAAACACAAATTTCCGGCGATGTCCACTCGTTATCGGAGAAAAACCTTTTCTTCTTCAAGGACAACTCATTACCGAGAGGAAAACACGAATTTGAACTCGTTAATATGAAGAAAACATGAATTCGAACTCGTTACCAAAGATAAAACACAAATTTCTACTCGTTATAAAGGGAAAACACAAATTTCCGGCGATGTCCACTCGTTATCGAGAAAAAAACCTTTTTTTCTTCAAGGACAACTCGTTACCGAGAGAAAAACACGAATTTGAACTCGTTAATATGAAGAAAACATGAATTCAAACTCGTTACCAAAGATAAAACACAAATTTCTACTCGTTATAAAGGGAAAACACAAATTTCCGGCGATGTCCAATCGTTATCAGAGAAAAAACCTTTATTTCTACTCGTTATAAAGGGAAAACACAAATTTCCGGCGATGTCCACTCGTTATCAGAGAAAAAACCTTTTCTTCTTCAAGGACAACTCATTACCAGAGGAAAACACGAATTTGAACTCGTTAATATGAAGAAAACATGAATTCGAACTCGTTACCAAAGATAAAACACAAATTTCTACTCGTTATAAAGGGAAAACACAAATTTCCGGCGATGTCCACTCGTTATCGAGAAAAAAACCTTTTTTTCTTCAAGGACAACTCGTTACCCGAGAAAAACACGAATTTGAACTCGTTAATATGAAGAAAACATGAATTCGAACTCCTTACCAAAGATAAAACACAAATTTCTACTCGTTATAAAGGTAAAACACAAATTTCCGGCGATGTCCACTCGTTGTAAGAGAAAAAACCTTTTTTTTTCAAGGACAACTCGTTACCCGAGAAAAACACGAATTTGAACTCGTTAATATGAAGAAAACATGAATTCGAACTCGTTACCAAAGATAAAACACAAATTTCTACTCGTTATAAAGGGAAAACACAAATTTCCGGCGATGTCCACTCGTTATCGAGAGAAAAAACCTTTTTTTCTTCAAGGACAACTCGTTACCAGAGAAAAAAACGAGTTTGAACTCGTTAATATGAAGAAAACATGAATTCGAACTCGTTACCAAAGATAAAAAACAAATTTCTACTCGTTATAAAGGGAAAACACAAATTTCCGGCGATGTCCACTCGTTATCAGAGAAAAAACCTTTTTTCTTCAAGGACAACTCGTTAACCGAGAAAAACACGAATTTGAACTCGTTAATATGAAGAAAACATGAATTCGAACTCGTTATTAAAGATAAAAAACAAATTTGTACTCGTTATAAAGGGAAAACACAAATTTCCGGCGATGTCCACTCGTTATCGAGAGAAAAACCTTTTTTTCTTCAAGGACAACTCGTTACCCGAGAAAAACACGAATTTGAACTCGTTAATATGAAGAAAACATGAATTCGAACTCGTTACCAAAGATAAAACAAAAATTTCTACTCGTGATAAAGGGAAAACACAAATTTCCGGCGATGTCCACTCGTTATCGAGAAAAAAACCTTTTTTCTTCAAGGACAACTCGTTACACGAGAAAAACAGGAATTTGAACTCGTTAATATGAAGAAAACATGAATTCGAACTCGTTACCAAAGATAAAACACTAATTTCTACTCGTTATAAAGGGAAAACACAAATTTCCGGCGATGTCCACTCGTTATCGAGAAAAAAACCTTTTTTTCTTCAAGGACAACTCGTTACCAGAGAAAAAAACGAGTTTGAACTCGTTAATATGAAGAAAACATGAATTCGAACTCGTTACCAAAGATAAAAAACAAATTTCTACTCGTTATAAAGGGAAAACACAAATTTCCGGCGATGTCCACTCGTTATCAGAGAAAAAACCTTTTCTTCTTCAAGGACAACTCATTACCAGAGGAAAACACGAATTTGAACTCGTTAATATGAAGAAAACATGAATTCGAACTCGTTACCAAAGATAAAACACAAATTTCTACTCGTTATAAAGGGAAAACACAAATTTCCGGCGATGTCCACTCGTTATCAGAGAAAAAACCTTTTTTTCTTCAAGGACAACTCGTTACCCGAGAAAAACACGAATTTGAACTCGTTAATATGAAGAAAACATGAATTCGAACTCCTTACCAAAGATAAAACACAAATTTCTACTCGTTATAAAGGGAAAACACAAATTTCCGGCGATGTCCACTCGTTGTAAGAGAAAAAACCTTTTTTTCTTCAAGGACAACTCGTTACCCGAGAAAAACACGAATTTGAACTCGTTAATATGAAGAAAACATGAATTCGAACTCGTTACCAAAGATAAAACACAAATTTCTACTCGTTATAAAGGGAAAACACAAATTTCCGGCGATGTCCACTCGTTATCAGAGAAAAAACCTTTTTTTCTTCAAGGACAACTCGTTACCAGAGAAAAAAACGAGTTTGAACTCGTTAATATGAAGAAAACATGAATTCGAACTCGTTACCAACGATAAAAAACAAATTTCTACTCGTTATAAAGGGAAAACACAAATTTCCGGCGATGTCCACTCGTTATCAGAGAAAAAACCTTTTTTTCTTCAAGGACAACTCGTTAACCGAGAAAAACACGAATTTGAACTCGTTAATATGAAGAAAACATGAATTCGAACTCGTTATTAAAGATAAAAAACAAATTTGTACTCGTTATAAAGGGAAAACACAAATTTCCGGCGATGTCCACTCGTTATCAGAGAAAAAACCTTTTTTTCTTCAAGGACAACTCGTTACCCGAGAAAAACACGAATTTGAACTCGTTAATATGAAGAAAACATGAATTCGAACTCGTTACCAAAGATAAAACAAAAATTTCTACTCGTGATAAAGGGAAAACACAAATTTCCGGCGATGTCCACTCGTTATCAGAGAAAAAACCTTTTTTCTTCAAGGACAACTCGTTACACGAGAAAAACACGAATTTGAACTCGTTAATATGAAGAAAACATGAATTCGAACTCGTTACCAAAGATAAAACACAAATTTCTACTCGTTATAAAGGGAAAACACAAATTTCCGGCGATGTCCACTCGTTATCAGAGAAAAAACCTTTTTTTCTTCAAGGACAACTCGTTACCAGAGAAAAAAACGAGTTTGAACTCGTTAATATGAAGAAAACATGAATTCGAACTCGTTACCAAAGATAAAAAACAAATTTCTACTCGTTATAAAGGGAAAACACAAATTTCCGGCGATGTCCACTCGTTATCAGAGAAAAAACCTTTTTTTCTTCAAGGACAACTCGTTAACCGAGAAAAACACGAATTTGAACTCGTTAATATGAAGAAAACATGAATTCGAACTCGTTATTAAAGATAAAAAAACAAATTTGTACTCGTTATAAAGGGAAAACACAAATTTCCGGCGATGTCCACTCGTTATCAGAGAAAAAACCTTTTTTTCTTCAAGGAAAACTCGTTACCAGAGAAAAACACGAATTTGAACTCGTTAATATGAAGAAAACATGAATTCGAACTCGTTACCAAAGATAAAACACAAATTTCTACTCGTTATGAAGGGAAAACACAAATTTCCGGCGATGTCCACTCGTTACCAGAGAAAAACACGAATTTGAACTCGTTAATATGAAGAAAACATGAATTCGAACTCGTTACCAAAGATAAAACACAAATTTCTACTCGTTATAAAGGGAAAACACAAATTTCCGGCGATGTCCACTCGTTATCGAGAAAAAAAACCTTTTTTCTTCAAAGACAACTCATTACCGAGCAAAACACGAATTTGAACTCGTTAATATGAAGAAAACATGAATTCGAACTCGTTACCAAAGATAAAACACAAATGTCTACTCGTTATAAAGGGAAAACACAAATTTCCGGCGATGTCCACTCGTTATCGAGAGAAAAACCTTTTCTTCTTCAAGGACAACTCATTACCGAGAGGAAAACACGAATTTGAACTCGTTAATATGAAGAAAACATGAATTCGAACTCGTTACCAAAGATAAAACACAAATTTCTACTCGTTATAAAGGGAAAACACAAATTTCCGGCGATGTCCACTCGTTATCGAGAGAAAAAACCTTTTTTCTTCAAGGACAACTCGTTACCAGAGAAAAACACGAATTTGAACTCGTTAATATGAAGAAAACATGAATTCAAACTCGTTACCAAAGATAAAACACAAATTTCTACTCGTTATAAAGGGAAAACACAAATTTCCGGCGATGTCCAATCGTTATCAGAGAAAAAACCTTTATTTCTACTCGTTATAAAGGGAAAACACAAATTTCCGGCGATGTCCACTCGTTATCAGAGAAAAAACCTTTTTTTCTTCAAGGACAACTCGTTACCCGAGAAAAACACGAATTTGAACTCGTTAATATGAAGAAAACATGAATTCGGACTCCTTACCAAAGATAAAACACAAATTTCTACTCGTTATAAAGGGAAAACACAAATTTCCGGCGATGTCCACTCGTTGTAAGAGAAAAAACCTTTTTTCTTCAAGGACAACTCGTTACCCGAGAAAAACACGAATTTGAACTCGTTAATATGAAGAAAACATGAATTCGAACTCGTTACCAAAGATAAAACACAAATTTCTACTCGTTATAAAGGGAAAACACAAATTTCCGGCGATGTCCACTCGTTATCAGAGAAAAAACCTTTTTTTCTTCAAGGACAACTCGTTACACGAGAAAAACACGAATTTGAACTCGTTAATATGAAGAAAACATGAATTCGAACTCGTTACCAAAGATAAAACACAAATTTCTACTCGTTATAAAGGGAAAACACAAATTTCCGGCGATGTCCACTCGTTATCAGAGAAAAAAACCTTTTTTTCTTCAAGGACAACTCGTTACCGAGAAAAAAACGAGTTTGAACTCGTTAATATGAAGAAAACATGAATTCGAACTCGTTACCAAAGATAAAAAACAAATTTCTACTCGTTATAAAGGGAAAACACAAATTTCCGGCGATGTCCACTCGTTATCGAGAGAAAAAACCTTTTTTCTTCAAGGACAACTCGTTAACCGAGAAAAACACGAATTTGAACTCGTTAATATGAAGAAAACATGAATTCGAACTCGTTATTAAAGATAAAAAAACAAATTTGTACTCGTTATAAAGGGAAAACACAAATTTCCGGCGATGTCCACTCGTTATCAGAGAAAAAACCTTTTTTTCTTCAAGGAAAACTCGTTACCAGAGAAAAACACGAATTTGAACTCGTTAATATGAAGAAAACATGAATTCGAACTCGTTACCAAAGATAAAACACAAATTTCTACTCGTTATGAAGGGAAAACACAAATTTCCGGCGATGTCCACTCGTTACCAGAGAAAAACACGAATTTGAACTCGTTAATATGAAGAAAACATGAATTCGAACTCGTTACCAAAGATAAAACACAAATTTCTACTCGTTATAAAGGGAAAACACAAATTTCCGGCGATGTCCACTCGTTATCAGAGAAAAAACCTTTTTTTCTTCAAAGACAACTCATTACCAGAGAAAAACACGAATTTGAACTCGTTAATATGAAGAAAACATGAATTCGAACTCGTTACCAAAGATAAAACACAAATGTCTACTCGTTATAAAGGGAAAACACAAATTTCCGGCGATGTCCACTCGTTATCAGAGAAAAAACCTTTTCTTCTTCAAGGACAACTCATTACCAGAGGAAAACACGAATTTGAACTCGTTAATATGAAGAAAACATGAATTCGAACTCGTTACCAAAGATAAAACACAAATTTCTACTCGTTATAAAGGGAAAACACAAATTTCCGGCGATGTCCACTCGTTATCAGAGAAAAAACCTTTTTTTCTTCAAGGACAACTCGTTACCAGAGAAAAACACGAATTTGAACTCGTTAATATGAAGAAAACATGAATTCAAACTCGTTACCAAAGATAAAACACAAATTTCTACTCGTTATAAAGGGAAAACACAAATTTCCGGCGATGTCCAATCGTTATCAGAGAAAAAACCTTTATTTCTACTCGTTATAAAGGGAAAACACAAATTTCCGGCGATGTCCACTCGTTATCGAGAAAAAAACCTTTTTTTCTTCAAGGACAACTCGTTACCCGAGAAAAACACGAATTTGAACTCGTTAATATGAAGAAAACATGAATTCGGACTCCTTACCAAAGATAAAAAACAAATTTCTACTCGTTATAAAGGGAAAACACAAATTTCCGGCGATGTCCACTCGTTGTAAGAGAAAAAACCTTTTTTTCTTCAAGGACAACTCGTTACCCGAGAAAAACACGAATTTGAACTCGTTAATATGAAGAAAACATGAATTCGAACTCGTTACCAAAGATAAAACACAAATTTCTACTCGTTATAAAGGGAAAACACAAATTTCCGGCGATGTCCACTCGTTATCGGAGAAAAAACCTTTTTTCTTCAAGGACAACTCGTTACCGAGAAAAAAACGAGTTTGAACTCGTTAATATGAAGAAAACATGAATTCGAACTCGTTACCAAAGATAAAAAACAAATTTCTACTCGTTATAAAGGGAAAACACAAATTTCCGGCGATGTCCACTCGTTATCGAGAGAAAAAACCTTTTTTTCTTCAAGGACAACTCGTTAACCGAGAAAAACACGAATTTGAACTCGTTAATATGAAGAAAACATGAATTCGAACTCGTTATTAAAGATAAAAAACAAATTTGTACTCGTTATAAAGGGAAAACACAAATTTCCGGCGATGTCCACTCGTTATCGAGAAAAAAACCTTTTTTTCTTCAAGGACAACTCGTTACCCGAGAAAAACACGAATTTGAACTCGTTAATATGAAGAAAACATGAATTCGAACTCGTTACCAAAGATAAAACACAAATTTCTACTCGTTATAAAGGGAAAACACAAATTTCCGGCGATGTCCACTCGTTATCAGAGAAAAAACCTTTTTTTCTTCAAGGACAACTCGTTACCAGAGAAAAAAACGAGTTTGAACTCGTTAATATGAAGAAAACATGAATTCGAACTCGTTACCAAAGATAAAAAACAAATTTCTACTCGTTATAAAGGGAAAACACAAATTTCCGGAGATGTCCACTCGTTATCAGAGAAAAAACCTTTTTTTCTTCAAGGACAACTCGTTACCCGAGAAAAACACGAATTTGAACTCGTTAATATGAAGAAAACATGAATTCGAACTCGTTACCAAAGATAAAACACAAATTTCTACTCGTTATAAAGGGAAAACACAAATTTCCGGCGATGTCCACTCGTTATCGGAGAAAAAACCTTTCTTTCTTCAAGGACAACTCGTTACCCGAGAAAAACACGAATTTGAACTCGTTAATATGAAGAAAACATGAATTCGAACTCGTTACCAAAGATAAAACACAAATTTCTACTCGTTATAAAGTGAAAACACAAATTTCCGGCGATGTCCACTCGTTATCAGAGAAAAAACCTTTTTTTCTTCAAGGACAACTCGTTAACCGAGAAAAACACGAATTTGAACTCGTTAATATGAAGAAAACATGAATTCGAACTCGTTATTAAAGATAAAAAACAAATTTGTACTCGTTATAAAGGGAAAACACAAATTTCCGGCGATGTCCACTCGTTATCGAGAGAAAAACCTTTTTTTCTTCAAGGACAACTCGTTACCCGAGAAAAACACGAATTTGAACTCGTTAATATGAAGAAAACATGAATTCGAACTCGTTACCAAAGATAAAACAAAAATTTCTACTCGTGATAAAGGGAAAACACAAATTTCCGGCGATGTCCACTCGTTATCAGAGAAAAAACCTTTTTTTCTTCAAGGACAACTCGTTACACGAGAAAAACACGAATTTGAACTCGTTAATATGAAGAAAACATGAATTCGAACTCGTTACCAAAGATAAAACACAAATTTCTACTCGTTATAAAGGGAAAACACAAATTTCCGGCGATGTCCACTCGTTATCAGAGAAAAAACCTTTTTTTCTTCAAGGACAACTCGTTACCCGAGAAAAACACGAATTTGAACTCGTTAATATGAATAAAACATGAATTCGAACTCGTTACCAAAGATAAAACACAAATTTCTACTCGTTATAAAGGGAAAACACAAATTTCCGGCGATGTCCACTCGTTATCAGAGAAAAACCTTTTTTTCTTCAAGGACAACTCGTTACCAGAGAAAACACGAATTTGAACTCGTTAATATGAAGAAAACATGAATTCGAACTCGTTATTAAAGATAAAAACAAATTTCTACTCGTTATAAAGGGAAAACACAAATTTCCGGCGATGTCCACTCGTTATCGAGAAAAAAACCTTTTTTTCTTCAAGGACAACTCGTTACCCGAGAAAAACATGAATTTGAACTCGTTAATATGAAGAAAACATGAATTCGAACTCGTTACCAAAGATAAAACACAAATTTCTACTCGTTATAAAGGGAAAACACAAATTTCCGGCGATGTCCAATATTTATCAGAGAAAAAACCTGATGCGGATACGGTTCCAGGAAACGATTCAAGGGATCAATGGCGAGCTATGAAACCTAAACCTAGAGTCTTCGACCTAGGCTACGGCCCAGAATAGACAACGCGTGCTCAAAACGCTGATTCATTCTTGAAGAATGTAATCTCTACGACAAAGAGACTACTCACTCGCAAGTGATTTTGCTTTAATCAATCACAGATTAAAATGGCAAGAAGAGAAAGTTCTCAACTCAATAAAATGATTAAACTTCAAAATTATATGATATCTTATTATGATAGCAGCTTGCCTATATATAGGCTACTAATAAAAGACTAGTTTTCCTCCTTGGCAATGTGGGAGAAATAAACTAGTAGAATAAAAATCTAAATAAAATAAACTAAACCCTAGGCGCCACTTGTAGGGGCTTTCTAAGCCTTCTTGTGTCATCTAAGCCCACAAGGTAATTATTAAATAAAAATCCAACACCAAAATAATAAAACAAGCCCAAAACAACCTAATAGATGGCGCCACAATTCTTGCACAACCTTATTGACCGAAATAACTAACTAAATAATTATGCTTGCAATCTAACCAAGCCCATCTTCGTTGTCTTCAAGTCCAATTGCATAAATGACGCATTTTATGGGCTGTTCTTCCTCCGACTTGGGCTGCTCTTGCTCCAAATAAATATCTAGGATCAGATTATTCAAAGCCTCTCGCATCCTTATCTATTGGAGCCTCGTCATAGGCCCATCTCGAATTACCAGATGATCTATCGGCTGCATCGGGGCCAAAGGGTCGGGAACCTCATTCGTGATCGTATCAAAACCTTTTTTTCTTCAAGGACAACTCGTTACCCGAGAAAAACACGAATTTGAACTCGTTAATATGAAGAAAACATGAATTTGAACTCGTTACCAAAGATAAAACACAAATTTCTACTCGTTATAAAGGGAAAACACAAATTTCCGGCGATGTCCACTCGTTATCAGAGAAAAAACCTTTTTTTCTTCAAGGACAACTCGTTACCAGAGAAAAACACGAATTTGAACTCGTTAATATGAAGAAAACATGAATTCGAACTCGTTACCAAAGATAAAACACAAATTTCTACTCGTTATAAAGGGAAAACACAAATTTCCGGCGATGTCCACTCGTTATCAGAGAAAAAACCTTTTTTTCTTCAAGGACAACTTGTTACCCGAGAAAAACACGAATTTGAACTCGTTAATATGAAGAAAACATGAATTCGAACTCGTTACCAATGATAAAACACAAATTTCTACTCGTTATAAAGGGAAAACACAAATTTCCGGAGATGTCCACTCGTTATCAGAGAAAAAACCTTTTTTTCTTCAAGGACAACTCGTTACCCGAGAAAAACACGAATTTGAACTCGTTAATATGAAGAAAACATGAATTCGAACTCGTTACCAAAGATAAAACACAAATTTCTACTCGTTATAAAGGGAAAACACAAATTTCCGGCGATGTCCACTCGTTATCAGAGAAAAAACCTTTTTTTCTTCAAGGACAACTCGTTACCCGAGAAAAACACGAATTTGAACTCGTTAATATGAAGAAAACATGAATTCGAACTCGTTACCAAAGATAAAACACAAATTTCTACTCGTTATAAAGTGAAAACACAAATTTCCGGCGATGTCCACTCGTTATCAGAGAAAAAACCTTTTTTTCTTCAAGGACAACTCGTTACCAGAGAAAAACACGAATTTGAACTCGTTAATATGAAGAAAACATTAATTCGAACTCGTTACCAAAGATAAAACACAAATTTCTACTCGTTATAAAAGGAAAACACAAATTTCCGGCGATGTCCACTCGTTATCAGAGAAAAACCCTTTTTTTCTTCAAAGACAACTCGTTACTGGAGAAAAACACGAATTTGAACTCGTTAATATGAAGAAAACATGAATTCGAACTCGTTACCAAATATAAAACACAAATTTCTACTCGTTATAAAGGGAAAACACAAATTTCCGGCGATGTCCACTCGTTATCAGAGAAAAAACCTTTTTTTCTTCAAGGACAACTCGTTAACCGAGAAAAACACGAATTTGAACTCGTTATTATGAAGAAAACATGAATTCGAACTCGTTACCAAAGATAAAACAGAAATTTCTACTCGTTATAAAGTGAAAACACAAATTTCCGGCGATGTCCACTCGTTATCAGATAAAAAACCTTTTTTTCTTCAAGGACAACTCGTTACTAGAGAAAAACACGAATTTGAACTCGTTAATATGAAGAAAACATGAATTCGAACTCGTTACCAAAGATAAAACACAAATTTCTACTCGTTATAAAGGGAAAACACAAATTTCCGTCGATGTCCAATCGTTATCAGAGAAAAAACCTTTTTTTCTTCAAGGAAAACTCGTTACCCGAGAAAAACACGAATTTGAACTCGTTAAGATGAAGAAAACATGAATTCGAACTCGTTACCAAAGATAAAACACAAATTTCTACTCGTTATAAAGGGAAAACACAAATTTCCGGCGATGTCCACTCGTTTTCAGAGAAAAAACCTTTTTTTTCTTCAAGGACAACTCGTTACCCGAGAAAAACACGAATTTGAACTCGTTAATATGAAGAAAACATGAATTCGAACTCGTTACCAAAGATAAAACACAAATTTCTACTCGTTATAAAGGGAAAACACAAATTTCCGGCGATGTCCACTCGTTATCAGAGAAAAACCTTTTTTTCTTCAAGGAAAACTCGTTACCCGAGAAAAACACGAATTTGAACTCGTTAATATGAAGAAAACATGAATTCGAACTCGTTACCAAAGATAAAACACAAATTTCTACTCGTTATAAAGTGAAATCACAAATTTCCGGCGATGTCCACTCGTTATCAGAGAAAAAACCTTTTTTTCTTCAAGGACAACACGTTACCAGAGAAAAACACGAATTTGAACTCGTTAATATGAAGAAAACATTAATTCGAACTCGTTACCAAAGATAAAACACAAATTTCCGGCGATGTCCACTCGTTATCAGAGAAAAACCCTTTTTTCTTCAAAGACAACTCGTTACCGGAGAAAAACACGAATTTGAACTCGTTAATATGAAGAAAACATGAATTCGAACTCGTTACCAAAGATAAAACACAAATTTCTACTCGTTATAAAGGGAAAACACAAATTTCCGGCGATGTCCACTCGTTATCAGAGAAAAAACCTTTTTTTCTTCAAGGACAACTCGTTAACCGAGAAAAACACGAATTTGAACTTGTTAATATGAAGAAAACATGAATTCGAACTCGTTACCAAAGATAAAACACAAATTTCTACTCGTTATAAAATGAAAACACAAATTTCCGGCGATGTCCACTCGTTATCAGATAAAAAACCTTTTTTTCTTCAAGGACAACTCGTTACTAGAGAAAAGCACGAATTTGAACTCGTTAATATGAAGAAAACATGAATTCGAACTCGTTACCAAAGATAAAACACAAATTTCTACTCGTTATAAAGGGAAAACACAAATTTCCGTCGATGTCCAATCGTTATCAGAGAAAAAACCTTTTTTTCTTCAAGGAAAACTCGTTACCCGAGAAAAACACGAATTTGAACTCGTTAATATGAAGAAAACATGAATTCGAACTCGTTACCAAAGATAAAACACAATTTTCTACTCGTTATAAAGGGAAAACACAAATTTCCGGCGATGTCCACTCGTTATCAGAGAAAAAACCTTTTTTTCTTCAAGGACAACTCGTTACCCAAGAAAAACACGAATTTGAACTCGTTAATATGAAGAAAACATGAATTCGAACTCGTTACCAAAGATAAAACACAAATTTCTACTCGTTATAAAGGGAAAACACAAATTTCCGGCGATGTCCACTCGTTATCAGAGAAAAAACCTTTTTTTCTTCAAGGACAACTCGTTTCTGAGAAAAACACGAATTTGAACTCGTTAATATGAAGAAAACATGAATTCGAACTAGTTACCAAAGATAAAACACAAAATTCTACTCGTTATAAAGTGAAAACACAAATTTCCGGCTATCAGAGAAAAAACCTTTTTTTTTTCAAGGACAACTCGTTACCAGAGAAAAACACGTATTTGAACTCGTTAATATGAAGAAAACATGAATTCGAACTCGTTACCAAAGATAAAACACAAATTTCTACTCGTTATAAAGGGAAAACACAAATTTCCGGCGATGTCCAATCGTTATCAGAGAAAAAACCTTTTTTTCTTCAAGGAAAACTTGTTACCCGAGAAAAACACGAATTTGAACTCGTTAATATGAAGAAAACATGAATTCGAACTCGTTACCAAGGATAAAACACAAATTTCTACTCGTTATAAAGGGAAAACACAAATTTCCGGCGATGTCCACTCGTTATCAGAGAAAAAACCATTTTTTATTCAAGGACAACTCGTTTCTGAGAAGAACACGAATTTGAACTCGTTAATATGAAGAAAACATGAATTCGAACTCGTTACCAAAGATAAAACACAAAATTCTACTCGTTATAAAGTGAAAACACAAATTTCTGGCGATGTCCACTCTTTATCAGAGAAAAAACCTTTTTTTCTTCAAGGACAACTCGTTACCAGAGAAAAACACGTATTTGAACTCGTTAATATGAAGAAAACACAAATTTCTACTCGTTGTTAAAAGGGAAAACACAAATTTCCGGCGATGTCCACTCGTTATCGAGAAAAAAACCTTTTTTTCTTCAAGGACAACTCGTTACCGAGAGAAAAACACGAATTTGAACTCGTTAATATGAAGAAAACATGAATTCGAACTCGTTACCAAAGATAAAACACAAATTTCTACTCGTTATAAAGGGAAAACACAAATTTCCGGCGATGTCCACTCGTTATCAGAGAAAAAACCGTTTTTTATTCAAGGACAACTCGTTTCTGAGAAGAACACGAATTTGAACTCGTTAATATGAAGAAAACATGAATTCGAACTCGTTACCAAAGATAAAACACAAAATTCTACTCGTTATAAAGTGAAAACACAAATTTCTGGCGATGTCCACTCTTTATCAGAGAAAAAGCCTTTTTTTCTTCAAGGACAACTCGTTACCAGAGAAAAACACGTATTTGAACTCGTTAATATGAAGAAAACATGAATTTCTACTCGTTATAAAGGGAAAACACAAATTTCCGGCGATGTCCAATCGTTATCAGAGAAAAAACCTTTTTTTCTTCAAGGAAAACTTGTTACCCGAGAAAAACACGAATTTGAACTCGTTAATATGAAGAAAACATGAATTCGAACTCGTTACCAAAGATAAAACACAAATTTCTACTCGTTATAAAGGGAAAACACAAATTTCCGGCGATGTCCAATCGTTATCAGAGAAAAAACCTTTTTTTCTTCAAGGAAAACTCGTTACCCGAGAAAAACACGAATTTGAACTCGTTAATATGAAGAAAACATGAATTCGAACTCGTTACCAAAGATAAAACACAAATTTCTACTCGTTATAAAGGGAAAACACAAATTTACGGCGATGTCCACTCGTTATAAGAGGAAAAACCTTTTTTTCTTCAAGGACAACTCGTTACCCGAGAAAAACACGAATTTGAACTCGTTAATATGAAGAAAACATGAATTCGAACTCGTTACCAAAGATAAAACACAAATTTCTACTCGTTATAAAGGGAAAACACAAATTTCCGGCGATGTCCAATCGTTATCAGAGAAAAAACCTTTTTTTTCTTCAAGGAAAACTTGTTACCCGAGAAAAACACGAATTTGAACTCGTTAATACGAAGAAAACATGAATTCGAACTCGTTACCAAGGATAAAACACAATTTTCTACTCGTTATAAAGGGAAAACACAAATTTCCGGTTATGTCCACTCGTTATCAGAGAAAAAACCTTTTTTTCTTCAAGGACAACTCGTTACCCGAGAAAAACACGAATTTGAACTCGTTAATATGAAGAAAACATGAATTCGAACTCGTTACCAAAGATAAAACACAAATTTCTACTCGTTATAAAGGGAAAACACAAATTTCCGGCGATGTCCACTCGTTATCAGAGAAAAAACCATTTTTTATTCAAGGACAACTCGTTTCTGAGAAAAACACGAATTTGAACTCGTTAATATGAAGAAAACATGAATTCGAACTCGTTACCAAAGATAAAACACAAAATTCTACTCGTTATAAAGTGAAAACATAAATTTCCGGCGATGTCCACTCGTTATCAGAGAAAAAACCTTTTTTTCTTCAAGGACAACTCGTTACCAGAGAAAAACACGTATTTGAACTCGTTAATATGAAGAAAACACAAATTTCTACTCGTTGTAAAGGGAAAACACAAATTTCCGGCGATGTCCACTCGTTATCAGAGAAAAAACCTTTTTTTCTTCAAGGACAACTCGTTACCCGAGAAAAACACGAATTTGAACTCGTTAATATGAAGAAAACATGAATTCGAACTCGTTACCAAAGATAAAACACAAATTTCTACTCGTTATAAAGGGAAAACACAAATTTCCGGCGATGTCCACTCGTTATCAGAGAAAAAACCTTTTTTTCTTCAAGGACAACTCGTTACCCGAGAAAAACACGAATTTGAACTCCTTAATATGAAGAAAACATGAATTCGAACTCGTTACCAAAGATAAAACACAAATTTCTACTCGTTGTAAAGGGAAAACATAAATTTCCGGCGATGTCCACTCGTTATCAGAGAAAAAACCTTTTTTTCTTCAAGGACAGCTCGTTACCCGAGAAAAACACGAATTTGAACTCGTTAATATTAAGAAAACA
>JAVUPR010000122.1:0-149839 GCA_036785695.1 Gentiana straminea | reverse complement strand
TTGGTTCCGGGGGCAACACTTCCAAACGAGGCCCGCATATCGTGCAAATCCCGAGGAAACTAAAGAGATCCAAAAGCAAGTTGCGGAACTGTTGGATAAAGGGAAAATTCGGGAATCTTTAAGTCCGTGTGCCGTTCCCGTTATAGTTGTTCCGAAAAAGAATGGCGAGTGGCGTATGTGTATGGATTGTCGTGCACTAAATGACATAACCGTTAAATACCGTTACCCAATTCCGTGTTTAGACGATATGCTCGATGAATTACACGGTAGTAAAGTCTTTACTAAAGTCGATTTAAAAAGTGGGTATCATCAAGTCCGTATACGTGAGGGGGATGAGTGGAAAACCGCTTTTAAGACTAAGTTTGGGCTTTACGAATGGTTAGTTATGCCGTTTCGTCTCACGAATGCACCGTCCACTTTTATGCGCTTAATGAACGAAGTTCTACGCGAGTTTATAGGTCATTTTGTGGTGGTTTATTTCGATGATATTTTAATTTATAGCACCAATCTTGATCTTCACGTAGAACATTTGCGGGTCTGTACTTGAGACACTACGTCGTGCTAAGTTGTATGCGAATTTAAAGAAGTGTGATTTTTGCTTGGATAGAGTCGTGTTTCTTGGGTTTGTTGTAAGTGCGGATATGGCGTGGAGGTTGACCAAGAAAAGGTCCGAGCAATCAAGGAATGGCCACAACTCAAAAACGTGGGCGATGTACGTAGCTTCCTTGGTTTGGCGGGGTTTTATCGACGTTTCGTGAAGGACTTCAGCTCTATTGCTGCTCCGTTGACGGAACTTATCAAAAAGAATGCGCCATTCCATTGGGGAGAACGACAAAGGGAGTCTTTTGAAACCCTTAAGTTTAAACTTATTTCTGCACCTATTCTTGCTTTACCTGATTTTGATAAAGTCTTTGAATTAGAGTGCGATGCTTCGGGGGTGGGCATAGGGGGCGTTTTACTCCAAGATAAACGTACCATTGCTTATTTCTCCGAGAAACTTAAGGGTGCGCATTTAAATTACTCCACGTATGATAAAGAGCTGTATGCTTTAATTCGTTGTTTACAAACGTGGCGCATTACCTTAGACCTCGAGAGTTCATTATTCACACGGACCACGAGTCATTAAAATACCTTAAGGGTCAAGGTAAGTTGAGTAAGCGCCATATTCGTTACATTGAGTTTATCGAGTCCTTTCCTTATGTGATTAAGTTTAAAAAAGGAAAAGATAATATTGTGGCGGATGCTTTGTCACGTAGGCATTCATTAATTACATCTTTGCAAACTCGCATGTTTGGGTTTGAGGCTATAAAGGATTTGTATCCTAATGATCCTGATTTTGGGGAGATTTTTGACAAGTGTCCTTCATCCACTTTTCCCGACTATTACATTCACGATAGGTTTTTGTTCAAAGGAGATAAGTTATGCATTCCTAGGACATCTATCCGTGACTTATTATTGAGAGAGGCGCATGGGGGTGGTTTAATGGGTCATTTTGGTGTCGATAAAACTTTGGACATGTTGCGTATTCCCTTCTTTTGGCCTAAGATGCGGGCTGATGTTGCGAGGTTTTGTGAGTCTTGCCTTACTTGTAAGCATGCTAAGTCGACCTTAAAGCCCCACGGATTGTATACACCTTTGCCTATACCTACCACTCCTTGGACTGATATTTCGATGGATTTTGTGTTAGGTTTACCTAGGTCTAAGAGCGGGAAAGACTCTGTGTTTGTGGTAGTCGATAGATTTTCTAAGATGGCTCATTTTATACCATGTTCTAAGACTAATGATGCATCTTATGTGGCTGATTTGTTCTTCAAGGAGATAGTGCGTTTGCATGGGATTCCTAGAACCATTGTAAGTGACCGTGATACTAAGTTTGTAAGTCACTTTTGGCGCGTTTTGTGGTTGCGTCTAGGCACTCACTTGTTATTTTCCACTTCGTTCCACCCACAAACGATGGTCAAACCGAGGTTGTGAATCGGGTCTTGGGTCAATTGTTAAGAACAGTGGTGCAACGCAATCTAAAGAATTGGGAGTCAACTTTGCCTTACATTGAGTTTGCGTATAATAGAGCTAAACATTCAGCTACTCAATTTGCTCCTTTTGAACTTGTTTATGGGTTTTTACCTTCTACACCATTTGATTTTGTTCCTTTGCCTCCAGGTGAGCACGTGAGTTTGGATGGTGAAGCTAAAGCTAATTTGGTGAGATCACTTCATGAAAAGGCCAGTGCTGAATGTCGAGAAAGCTACGGAGAGTTACGCAAAGCACGCAAATAAAGGTCGCAAAGAGATGATATTCAATCCAGGTGATTTGGTTTGGTTGCATCTTCGGAAGGATAGATTTCCACATTTGCGCAAGTCAAAGCTACAGGAGATGGTCCATTCAAGGTGTTGAAGCGCATCGATAACAATGCCTACGAGCTTGATATCCCTCCGGATTGGAATATATCTTCAACGTTCAATGTGGCGATTTGTCTCCATTTACGGTTCCTTCAGATCTGAGGACAGATCCTTCTCAACCGGGAGGGAGTGATACGTATAAAGAGAGTGAAGACGTTGAAGATGAATTGGAGATTCAAGATGGTCCGATGACGAGAGCTCGGAAACGAAGACTCGAGGATGCATTGAAGAAACTAGTTCTTTCTTTGAGTTATGATCGAGTGGGAGAGGAAAACTTATCCATTCTATTATTATTTAAATGTAATAAGGGGTAGGGGGCATTTTTGGGAGTTTTGACCATTTTTGAACAACCCTTCCCAAAATGGCAGCTTTTGTCAAAACCGACCTTCGGCTTTCCATTTTGGGAAACTAAAACTTCTATCCCAATGTTCCTTACACTTTAAGGGTAACCTAGGTCCTAAACCACATTTATCTACCCTTTTGACCCTTCAAAAACCCGATACCTTTTTCACCTTATTTTTTGGAAACTTTCCTTACTAAAATTAGACCTTGTCCAAGTTTACACCCAAGACTTGTCCAAGACTTGTCCTAGACATGCCTTGGACGTGCCTAGCTCCTTACCATCCTCCCACATCGAAATTTGTGAAGTTTAGCTTCCAAATTCACAAAGTATAACTACTTTTGTCCCACATTGCCCAAATGGGGAGTTGTCTTTTATTTCTAGTTCTATATATACTTGAGTACTTACCTTGTACAAACTAAGTTATATTTGAGTGAAATATTATATATTTTAAAGTTTCAGTGATTGAAACAAATAGTTAAAACTTTTCCTTGTGATCTTGGGTGAAGGTTTAACTAGAGAATTTATCAAAGGTGTGAGCGACCTTTGTGCGATATTCTCGAACTTGGAGAAACCCGAAGTGCGACTCCGAGGGTGGATCTAAGCTGCTCCTATCCTTTCATTTTCGTTCTAAAATCCATTTGTTCTAGTAAGTTTTCATTTCTTCTTGTTTTCTCTTCATAAAACATGATTACTAGCTTATTTTGTTGAATACTTAAATCTAGATCCTTAGTTTTCATATCATTAGCCAAGCCACGACATTTTGCAGCCATATTTCCCATATTAAGATCTACCTACTTGTTCAAATTGTAGTAACTTGTGCCTTTTCATCTTATTATCATAAGTAGCTTTTAATTTTATCATTAGTAGCCTTAAATATTTTTATAAGTTAAAGTTGGTTCATCTTCTCTCTTTTTTTTAAAAAAAAAACAAAAAAAGAAACAAAACAAAAAAAAAAAGTAAAGCAGCTCGTATTAAAAATAAAAATAAAATAAAAAAAAAACACGAGACAAATTTTTTCTAAAAAAAAAAAAAAAAAAGGAGAGACTCACGACCATTTGTTCATTGATTTCTAGTTTTTTTTGGTGTGCTACTTGGATATTAGCATTGATGCTTGCCTTGTTACTACTTGCTTGTTATTACTTCTTCACCACACTTTTCTCGATTCCATATCACTCACCTTTTAAGCCTTTCTTCCAAGCCCTTCTTCATAGAGTGCCTTGGGAGTTTGTCTTTGGTGTTATATTCAGTTTGTGATTATTGTGCTTGCTTGCTCCTTATTTGATTTATTCGACGGTTGGACTTCACCTTTGTGAGTTTGAGGGTGAGTTAAACACGAGAGAATTTGGTGAGGTTTTCTTTCAAAATGGCGCAAGATCATGTTGATGATGCACATCTTGATGGTCGTATTCAACTTCAAATTGCGGCTTCTTATGAACAAATGAATAAAAAAATTGAAGATACACACCAAGGCCTTTCCGATCAAATTCATGAACTTATGCAACGTCTTGGTCTTGATGAGGAAGGTGGCGTGCAAGGTGTTGGTAGAGGTAGGGGACGTGGTGTTCTTGGACGTGGGGTTGGAGGCCGTGGTAGAGGTTATGGTGGCCGTGGTAATGGTGGAGGACGTGGGTTTGTGAATGAGGAAGACGACTTGAGTGATTTGGCCGATGATTATGTACAAGAAGATCATGATGGTCCGATGACGAGAGCTCGGAAACGAAGACTCGAGGATGCATTGAAGAAACTAGTTCTTTCTTTGAGTTATGATCGAGTGGGAGAGGAAAACTTATCCATTCTATTATTATTTAAATGTAATAAGGGGTAGGGGCATTTTTGGGAGTTTTGACCATTTTTGAACAACCCTTCCCAAAATAGCGAGTTTGTCAAAACCGACCTTCGGCTTTCCATTTTGGGAAACTAAAACTTCTATCCCAATGTTCCTTACACTTTAAGGGTAACCTAGGTCCTAAACCACATTTATCTACCCTTTTGACCCTTCAAAAACCCGATACCTTTTTCACCTTATTTTTTTGGAAACTTTCCTTACTAAAATTAGACCTTGTCCAAGTTTACACCCAAGACTTGTCCAAGACTTGTCCTAGACATGCCTTGGACGTGCCTAGCTCCTTACCATCCTCCCACATCGAAATTTGTGAAGTTTAGCTTCCAAATTCACAAAGTATAACTACTTTTGTCCCACATTGCCCAAATGGGGAGTTGTCTTTTATTTCTAGTTCTATATATTTGAGTACTTACCTTGTACAAACTAAGTTATATTTGAGTGAAATATTATATATTTTAAAGTTTCAGTGATTGAAACAAATAGTTAAAACTTTTCCTTGTGACTGGGTGAAGGTTTAACTAGAGAATTTATCAAAGGTGTGAGCGACCTTTGTGCGATATTCTCGAACTTGGAGAAACCCGAAGTGCGACTCCGAGGGTGGATCTAAGCTGCTCCTATCCTTTCATTTTCGTTCTAAAATCCATTTGTTCTAGTAAGTTTTCATTTCTTCTTGTTTTCTCTTCATAAAACATGATTACTAGCTTATTTTGTTGAATACTTAAATCTAGATCCTTAGTTTTCATATCACCTTGTACAAGGAATCAAAAATCACACCGTTAAGTACTCTATGGGTACGAAAAAAGTACGAAAAAAAACGTTTGTAATTCTCTTTGAAGTACTGATGTGATATCGACCGAACGATAAATAAGGCACGCCGGCGCAAACGGCAAGCAAAACGGAGGCCGAATGGCCTTGTACAAGGAATCAAAAATCACACGCTTAAGTACTCTATGGGTACGAAAAAAAGTACGAAAAAAAACGTTTGTAATTCTCTTTGAAGTACGATGTGATATCGACCGAACGATAAATAAGGCACGCCGGCGCAAACGGCAAGCAAAACGGAGGCCGAATGGCCTTGTACAAGGAATCAAAAATCACACGCTTAAGTACTCTATGGGTACGAAAAAAAGTACGAAAAAAAACGTTTGTAATTCTCTTTGAAGTACCGATGTGATATCGACCGAACGATAAATAAGGCACGCCGGCGCAAACGGCAAGCAAAACGGAGGCCGAATGGCCTTGTACAAGAAATCAAAAATCACACGCTTAAGTACTCTATGGGTACGAAAAAAAGTATGAAAAAAAACGTTTGTAATTCTCTTTGAAGTACCGATGTGATATCGACCGAACGATAAATAAGGCACGCCGGCGCAAACGGCAAGCAAAACGGAGGCCAAAATGGCCTTGTACAAGGAATCAAAAATCACACGTTAAGTACTCTATGGGTACGAAAAAAAGTACGAAAAAAAAACGTTTGTAATTCTCTTTGAAGTACGATGTGATATCGACCGAACGATAAATAAGGCACGCCGGCGCAAACGGCAAGCAAAACGGAGGCCGAATGGCCTTGTACAAGAAATCAAAAATCACACGCTTAAGTACTCTATGGTACGAAAAAAAGTACGAAAAAAAACGTTTGTAATTCTCTTTGAAGTACTGATGTGATATCGACCAGAACGATAAATAAGGCACGCCGGCGCAAACGGCAAGCAAAACGGAGGCCAGAATGGCCTTGTACAAGAAATCAAAAATCACACAGTTAAGTACTCTATGGGTACGAAAAAAAAGTACGAAAAAAAAATGTTTGTAATTCTCTTTGAAGTACTGATGTGATATCGACCAGAACGATAAATAAGGCACGCCGGCGCAAACGGCAAGCAAAACGGAGGCCGAATGGGACCATTCGCCTCCGCTTTGCTTGCCGCTTGCGCCGGCGTGCCTTATTTATCGTTCGTCGATACACATCAAGATTTCAAAGAGAATTACAAACGTTTTTTTTCGTACTTTTTTTTTCGTACCCATAGAGTACTTAACTCGTGTGATTTTTGATTCCTTGTACAAGGCCATTCTCCGCTTTGCTTGCCGCTTGCCGCTTGCCGGCGTGCCTTTATTTATCGTTCGTCGATATCACATCAAGATTTCAAAGAGAATTACAAACGCTTTTTTTTCAGACTTTTTTTCGTACCCATAGAGTACTTTAACTCGTGTGATTTTTGATTCCTTGTACAAGGCCATTCTCGCCTCCGCTTTGCTTGCCGCTTATGCGCGGCGTGCTTATTTATCGCTCGTCGATATCACATCAAGATTTCAAAGAGAATTACAAACGCTTTTTTTCGACTTTTTTTTCGTACTCCATAGAGTACTTAACTGTGTGATTTTTGATTTTTTGTACAAGGCCATTCTCGCCTCCGCTTTGCTTTGCCGCTTTGCTGCCGCGCGTGCCTTATTTATCGCTTTCGTCGATATCGATATACATCAAGATTTCAAAGAGAATTACAAACGCTTTTTTTCAGACTTTTTTTTCGCACCCATAGAGTACTTAACTGTGATTTTTGATTCCTTGTACAAGGCCATTCTCGCCTCCGCTTTGCTTGCCGCTTTGCGCCGGCGTGCCTTATTTATCGCTCGTCGATATCATCACATCAAGATTTCAAAGAGAATTACAAACGCTTTTTTTCGTACTTTTTCGCACACTACATAGAGTACTTAACTCGTGATTTTTGATTCCTTGTACAAGGCCATTCTCGCCTCCGCTTTGCTTGCCGCTTTGCGCTTGCTTGCGTGCGTTTATTTATCGCTTTCGGGTCGATATCACATCAAGATTTCAAAGAGAATTACAAACGCTTTTTTTCACTTTTTTTTTACTATAGAGTACTTAACTGCAGTGATTTTTGATTCTTGTACAAGGCCATTCTCGCCTCCGCTTTTGCTTGCCGCTTTTTTGATTCGTACAAGGCCATTCGCCTTATTTATTTTTCGTCGCGCTTATCGTTCGTCGATATCACATAGATTTCAAAGAGAATTACAAACGCTTTTTTTCGTACTTTTTTTCGTACCCATAGAGTACTTAACTCGTGTGATTTTTGATTCCTTGTACAAGGCCATTCTCGCCTCCGCTTTGCTTGCCGCTTGCGCCGGCGCGCGTGCTTATTTATCGTTCGTCGATATCACATCGCATTTCAAAGAGAATTACAAACGTTTTTTTTCGTACTTTTTTTTTTTTACCCATAGAGTACTTAACTGCGTGTGATTTTTGATTCCTTGTACAAGGCCATTCTCCTCCGCTTTGCTTGCCGCTTTGCGCCGGCGTGCCTTATTTATCGTTCGTCGATATCACATCAAGATTTCAAAGAGAATTACAAACGCTTTTTTTCGACTTTTTTTTTCGTACCCATAGAGTACTTAACGTGTGATTTTTGATTCCTTGTACAAGGCCATTCTCGCCTCCGCTTTGCTTGCCGCTTTGCGCCGCTTTGCGTGCGTATTTTATCGTTCTTCAAAGAGAATTACAAACGCTTTTTTTCGTACTTTTTTTCGTACCCATAGAGTACTTAACTGTGTGATTTTTGATTCTTGTACAAGGCCATTCGCCTCCGCTTTTGCTTGCCGCTTGCGCCGGCGTGCCTTATTTATCGTTCGTCGATGTACAAGGAATCAAAAATCACACGCTTAAGTACTCTATGGGTACGAAAAAAAGTACGAAAAAAAACGTTTGTAATTCTCTTTGAAGTACCGATGTGATATCGACCGAACGATAAATAAGGCACGCCGGCGCAAACGGCAAGCAAAACGGAGGCCGAATGGCCTTGTACAAGGAATCAAAAATCACACGCTTAAGTACTCTATGGGTACGAAAAAAAGTACGAAAAAAAAACGTTTGTAATTCTCTTTGAAGTACCGATGTGATATCGACCGAACGATAAATAAGGCACGCCGGCGCAAACGGCAAGCAAAACGGAGGCCGTAATGGCCTTGTACAAGGAATCAAAAATCACACGCTTAAGTACTCTATGGGTACGAAAAAAAGTACGAAAAAAAAACGTTTGTAATTCTCTTTGAAGTACCGATGTGATATCGACCGAACGATAAATAAGGCACGCCGGCGCAAACGGCAAGCAAAACGGAGGCCGAATGGCCTTGTACAAGAATCAAAAATCACACGCTTAAGTACTCTATGGGTACGAAAAAAACGAAAAAAAAACGTTTGTAATTCTCTTTGAAGTACCGATGTGATATCGACCGAACGATAAATAAGGCACGCCGGCGCAAACGGCAAGCAAAACGGAGGCCGAATGGCCTTGTACAAGAAATCAAAAATCACACGCTTAAGTACTCTATGGTACGAAAAAAAGTACGAAAAAAAACGTTTGTAATTCTCTTTGAAGTACCGATGTGATATCGACCGAACGATAAATAAGGCACGCCGGCGCAAACGGCAAGCAAAACGGAGGCCGAATGGCCTTGTACAAGGAATCAAAAATCACACGCTTAAGTACTCTATGGGTACGAAAAAAGTACGAAAAAAAAAATGTTTGTAATTCTCTTTGAAGTACTGATGTGATATCGACCAGAACGATAAATAAGGCACGCCGGCGCAAACGGCAAGCAAAACGGAGGCCGTAATGGCCTTGTACAAGGAATCAAAAATCACACAGCTAAGTACTTATGGGTACGAAAAAAAGTACGAAAAAAAAATGTTTGTAATTCTCTTTGAAGTACGATGTGATATCGACCGAACGATAAATAAGGCACGCCGGCGCAAACGGCAAGCAAAACGGAGGCCGAATGGCCTTGTACAAGGAATCAAAAATCACACAAGCTTAAGTACTCTATGGGTACGAAAAAAAGTACGAAAAAAAACGTTTGTAATTCTCTTTGAAGTACCGATGTGATATCGACCGAACGATAAATAAGGCACGCCGGCGCAAACGGCAAGCAAAACGGAGGCCAGAATGGCCTTGTACAAGGAATCAAAAATCACACCGTTAAGTACTCTATGGGTACGAAAAAAGTACGAAAAAAAGTTTGTAATTCTCTTTGAAGTACTGATGTGATATCGACCAGAACGATAAATAAGGCACGCCGGCGCAAACGGCAAGCAAAACGGAGGCCAGAATGGCCTTGTACAAGGAATCAAAAATCACACAGTTAAGTACTCTATGGGTACGAAAAAAATACGAAAAAAAAACGTTTGTAATTCTCTTTGAAGTACTGATGTGATATCGACCAGAACGATAAATAAGGCACGCCGGCGCAAACGGCAAGCAAAACGGAGGCCAGAATGGCCTTGTACAAGGAATCAAAATCACACGCTTAAGTACTCTATGGGTACGAAAAAAAGTACGAAAAAAAATGTTTGTAATTCTCTTTGAAGTACCGATGTGATATCGACCAGAACGATAAATAAGGCACGCCGGCGCAAACGGCAAGCAAAACGGAGGCCAGAATGGCCTTGTACAAGGAATCAAAAATCACACAGCTAAGTACTCTATGGGTACGAAAAAAAGTACGAAAAAAAAATGTTTGTAATTCTCTTTGAAGTACTGATGTGATATCGACCAGAACGATAAATAAGGCACGCCGGCGCAAACGGCAAGCAAAACGGAGGCCGAATGGCCTTGTACAAGGAATCAAAAATCACACGCTAAAGTACTCTATGGGTACGAAAAAAAGTACGAAAAAAAAACGTTTGTAATTCTCTTTGAAGTACCGATGTGATATCGACCGAACGATAAATAAGGCACGCCGGCGCAAACGGCAAGCAAAACGGAGGCCGAATGGCCTTGTACAAGAATCAAAAATCACACGCTAAGTACTCTATGGGTACGAAAAAAAGTACGAAAAAAAACGTTTGTAATTCTCTTTGAAGTACCGATGTGATATCGACCGAACGATAAATAAGGCACGCCGGCGCAAACGGCAAGCAAAACGGAGGCCGAATGGCCTTGTACAAGGAATCAAAAATCACACGCTTAAGTACTCTATGGGTACGAAAAAAGTACGAAAAAAAAACGTTTGTAATTCTCTTTGAAGTACCGATGTGATATCGACCGAACGATAAATAAGGCACGCCGGCGCAAACGGCAAGCAAAACGGAGGCCGAATGGCCTTGTACAAGAAATCAAAAATCACACGCTAAGTACTCTATGGGTACGAAAAAAAGTACGAAAAAAAAAAGTTTGTAATTCTCTTTGAAGTACCGATGTGATATCGACCGAACGATAAATAAGGCACGCCGGCGCAAACGGCAAGCAAAACGGAGGCCGAATGGCCTTGTACAAGAATCAAAAATCACACGCTTAAGTACTCTATGGGTACGAAAAAAAGTACGAAAAAAAAAACGTTTGTAATTCTCTTTGAAGTACCGATGTGATATCGACCATAACGATAAATAAGGCACGCCGGCGCAAACGGCAAGCAAAACGGAGGCCGAATGGCCTTGTACAAGAATCAAAAATCACACGCTTAAGTACTTTATGGGTACGAAAAAAATACGAAAAAAACGTTTGTAATTCTCTTTGAAGTACCGATGTGATATCGACCGAACGATAAATAAGGCACGCCGGCGCAAACGGCAAGCAAAACGGAGGCCGAATGGCCTTGTACAAGGAATCAAAAATCACACGCTTAAGTACTCTATGGGTACGAAAAAAAGTACGAAAAAAACGTTTGTAATTCTCTTTGAATACCGATGTGATATCGACCGAACGATAAATAAGGCACGCCGGCGCAAACGGCAAGCAAAACGGAGGCCATAATGGCCTTGTACAAGGAATCAAAAATCACACAGTTAAGTACTTTATGGGTACGAAAAAAAGTACGAAAAAAAAACGTTTGTAATTCTCTTTGAAGTACTGATGTGATATCGACCAGAACGATAAATAAGGCACGCCGGCGCAAACGGCAAGCAAAACGGAGGTCAGAATGGCCTTGTACAAGGAATCAAAAATCACACCGTTAAATACTCTATGGGTACGAAAAAAAGTACGAAAAAAAACGTTTGTAATTCTCTTTGAAGTACTGATGTGTTATCGACCCGAACGATAAATAAGGCACGCCGGCGCAAACGGCAAGCAAAACGGAGGCCGAATGGCCTTGTACAAGGAATCAAAAATCACACGCTTAAGTACTCTATGGGTACGAAAAAAAGTACGAAAAAAACGTTTGTAATTCTCTTTGAAGTACGATGTGATATCGACCGAACGATAAATAAGGCACGCCGGCGCAAACGGCAAGCAAAACGGAGGTCGAATGGCCTTGTACAAGGAATCAAAATCACACGCAAGTACTCTATGGGTATGAAAAAAAGTACGAAAAAAAACGTTTGTAATTCTCTTTGAAGTACGATGTGATATCGACCCGAACGATAAATAAGGCACGCCGGCGCAAACGGCAAGCAAAACGGAGGCCGTAATGGCCTTGTACAAGGAATCAAAAATCACACCGTTAAGTAGTCTATGGGTACGAAAAAGTACGATAAAAAACGTTTGTAATTCTCTTTGAAGTACGATGTGATATCGACCAGAACGATAAATAAGGCACGCCGGCGCAAACGGCAAGCAAAACTGAGGCCAGAATGGCCTTGTACAAGCAATCAAAAATAACATAGTTAAGTAGTCTATGGGTACGAAAAAAAGTACGAAAAAAACGTTTGTAATTCTCTTTGAAGTACTGATGTGATATCGACCAGAACGATAAATAAGGCACGCCGGCGCAAACGCCAAGCAAAACGGAGGCCGAATGGCCTTGTACAATGAATCAAAAATCACACGCTTAAGTACTCTATGGGTACGAAAAAAGTACGAAAAAAAACGTTTGTAATTCTCTTTGAAGTACTGATGTGATATCGACCCGAACGATAAATAAGGCACGCCGGCGCAAACGGCAAGCAAAACGGAGGCCAGAAAGGCCTTGTACAAGGAATCAAAAATCACACAGTTAAGTACTTTATGTGTTCGAAAAAAGTATGAAAAAAAACGTTTGTAATTCTCTTTGAAGTACTGATGTGGTATCGACCAGAACGATAAATAAGGTACGCCGGCGCAAACGGCAAGCTAAACGGAGGTCAGAATGGCCTTGTACAAGTAATCCAAAATCACACCGTTAAATACTCTATGGGTACGAAAAAAAGTACGAAAAAACGTTTGTAATTCTCTTTGAAGTACTGATGTGTTATCGACCAGAATGATAAATAAGGCACGCCGGCGCAAACGGCAAGCAAAACGGAGGCCAGAATGGATTTGTACAAAGAATCAAAAATCACACAGTTAAGTACTCTATGGGTACGAAAAAAACGTTTGTAATTCTCTTTGAAGTACTGATGTGATATCGACCGAACGATAAATAAGGCACGCCGGCGCAAACGGCAAGCAAAACGGAGGTCGAAATGGCTTTGTACAAGGAATCAAAATCACACGCTTAAGTACTCTATGGGTACGAAAAAAAGTACGAAAAAAAACGTTTGTAATTCTCTTTGAAGTACGATGTGTTATCGACCGAACGATAAATAAGGCATGCCGGCGCAAACGGCAATCAAAACGGAGGCCGAATGGCCTTGTACAAGGAATCAAAAATCACACCGTTAAGTAGTCTATGGGTACGAAAAAAGTACGATAAAAAATGTTTGTAATTCTCTTTGAAGTACGATGTGATATCGACCGAACGATAAATAAGGCATGCCGGCGCAAACGGCAAGCAAAACGGAGGCCGAATGGCCGTGTACAAGCAATCAAAAATCACACGATTAAGTACTCTATGGGTACGAAAAAAAGTACGAAAAAAAACGTTTTGAATTCTCTTGGAAGTACTGATGTGATATCGACCAGAACGATAAATAAGGCACGCCGGCGCAAACGGCAAGCAAAACGGGGGCCAGAATGGCCTTGTACAAGGAATCAAAAATCACACAGTTAAGTACTCTATGGGTCGATAAAAAGTACGAAAAAAAAAACGTTTGTAATTCTCTTTGAAGTACTGATGTGGTATCGACCAGAACGATAAATAAGGCACGCCGGCGCAAACGGCAAGCAAAACGGAGGCCGAATGGCCTTGTACAAGGAATCAAAAATCACACGCTTAAGTTCTCTATGGGTACGAAAAAAGTACGAAAAAAACGTTTGTAATTCTCTTTGAAGTACGATGTGATATCGACCGAACGATAAATAAGGCACGCCGGCGCAAACGGCAAGCAAAACGGATGCCGAATGGCCTTGTACAAGGAATCAAAAATCACACGCTTAAGTACTCTATGGGTACGAAAAAAAGTACGAAAAAAAACGTTTGTAATTCTCTTTGAAGTACGATGTGATATCGACCGAACGATAAATAAGGCACGCCGGCGCAAACGGCAAGCAAAACGGAGGCCGAATGGCCTTGTACAAGAAATCAAAAATCACACGAGTTAAGTTCTCTATGGTTACGAAAAAAAGTACGAAAAAAAACGTTTGTAATTCTCTTTGAAGTACGATGTGATATCGACCGAACGATAAATAAGGCCCGCCGGCGCAAACGGCAAGCAAAACGGAGGCGGAATGGCCTTGTACAAGGAATCAAAAATCACACGCTTAAGTACTCTATGGGTACGAAAAAAAGTACGAAAAAAAAACGTTTGTAATTCTCTTTGAAGTACTGATGTGATATCGACAAGAACGATAAATAAGGCACGCCGGTGCAAACGGCAAGCAAAACGGAGGCCAGAATGGCCTTGTACAAGAAATCAAAAATCACACAGTTAAGTACTCTATGGTTACGAAAAAAAGTACGAAAAAAAACGTTTGTAATTCTCTTTGAAGTACGATGTGATATCGACCGAACGATGAATAAGGCACGCCGGTGCAAACGGCAAGCAAAACGGAGGCCGAATGGCCTAGTACAAGGAATCAAAAATCACACGGTCATGTACTGTACTCTATGGGTACGAAAAAAAGTACGAAAAAAAACGTTTGTAATTCTCTTTGAAGTACGATGTGATATCGACCGAACGATAAATAAGGCACGCCGGTGCAAACGGCAAGCAAAACGGAGGCCGAATGGCCTTGTACAAGAAATCAAAAATCACACGAGTTAAGTACTCTATGGGTACGAAAAAAAGTACGAAAAAAACGTTTGTAATTCTCTTTGAAGTACGATGTGATATCGACCGAACGATAAATAAGGCACGCCGGCGCAAACGGCAAGCAAAACGGAGGCCAGAATGGCCTTGTACAATGAATCAACAATCACACGGTTAAGTACTCTATGGGTATGAAAAAAGTACGAAAAAAACGTTTGTAATTCTCTTTGAAGTATTGATGTGATATCGACCCGAACGATAAATAAGGCACGCCGGCGCAAACGGCAAGCAAAACGGAGGCCAGAAAGGCCTTGTACAAGGAATCAAAAATCACACAGTTAAGTACTTTATGTGTTCGAAAAAAGTATGAAAAAAAACGTTTGTAATTCTCTTTGCAGTACTGATGTGGTATCGACCAGAACGATAAATAAGGTACGCCGGCGCAAACGGCAAGCAAAACGGAGGTCAGAATGGCCTTGTACAAGGAATCCAAAATCACACCTTTAAATACTCTATGGGTACGTAAAAAAACGTTTGTAATTCTCTTTGAAGTACTGATGTGTTATCGACCAGAACGATAAATAAGGCACGCCGGCGCAAACGGCAAGCAAAACGGAGGCCGAATGGCCTTGTACAAGCAATCAAAAATCACACGGTTAAGTACTCTATGGGTACGAAAAAAAAAGTACGAAAAAAACGTTTGTAATTCTCTTTGAAGTACGATGTGATATCGACCGAACGATAAATAAGGCACGCCGGCGCAAACGGCAAGCAAAACGGAGGTCAGAATGGCCTTGTACAAGGAATCAAAATCACACAGTTAAGTACTCTATGGGTACGAAAAAAAGTACGAAAAAAAACGTTTGTAATTCTCTTTGAAGTACTGATGTGTTATCGACCAGAACGATAAATAAGGCACGCCGGTGCAAACGGCAAGCAAAACGGAGGCCAGAATGGCCTTGTACAAGGAATCAAAAATCACACCGTTAAGTAGTCTATGGGTACGAAAAAGAGTACGATAAAAAACGTTTGTAATTCTCTTTGAAGTACTGATGTGATATCGACCAGAACGATAAATAAGGCATGCCGGCGCAAACGGCAAGCAAAACGGAGGACAGAATGGCCTTGTACAAGCAATCAAAAATCACACAGTTAAGTACTCTATGGGTACGAAAAAAAGTACGAAAAAAAAACGTTTTGAATTCTCTTTGAAGTGCGAGGTGATATCGACCGAACGATAAATAAGGCACGCCGGCGCAAACGGCAAGCAAAACGGGGTCCGAGAATGGCCTTGTACAAGGAATCAAAAATCACACGCTTAAGTACTCTATGGGTACGAAAAAAAGTACGAAAAAAAACGTTTGTAATTCTCTTTGAAGTACCGATGTGGTATCGACCGAACGATAAATAAGGCACGCCGGCGCAAACGGCAAGCAAAACGGAGGCCGAATGGCCTTGTACAAGGAATCAAAAATCACACGCTAAGTACTCTATGGGTACGAAAAAAAGTACGAAAAAAAATGTTTGTAATTCTCTTTGAAGTGCGATGTGATATCGACCGAACGATAAATAAGGCACGCCGGCGCAAACGGCAAGCAAAACGGAGGCCGAATGGCCTTGTACAAGGAATCAAAAATCACACGCTTAAGTACTCTATGGGTACGAAAAAAAGTACGAAAAAAAACGTTTGTAATTCTCTTTGAAGTACGATGTGATATCGACCGAACGATAAATAATGCACGCCGGCGCAACGGCAAGCAAAACGGAGGCCGAATGGCCTTGTACAAGGAATCAAAAATCACACGATTAAGTACTCTATGGGTACGAAAAAAAGTATGAAAAAAAACGTTTGTAATTCTCTTTGAAGTACGATGTGATATCGACCGAACGATAAATAAGGCACGCCGGCGCAAACGCCAAGCAAAACGGAGGCCGAATGGCCTTGTACAAGGAATCAAAAATCACACAGTTAAGTACTCTATGGGTACGAAAAAAAGTACGAAAAAAAACGTTTGTAATTCTCTTTGAAGTACTGATGTGTTATCGACCGTTTGTAATTCTCTTTGAAGTACTGATGTGGTATCCACCAGAACGATAAATAAGGCACGCCGGCGCAAACGGCAAGCAAAACGGAGGTCAGAATGGCCTTGTACAAGGAATCAAAAATCACACCGTTAAATACTCTATGGGTACGAGAAAAAGTACGAAAAAAAATGTTTGTAATTCTCTTTGAAGTACTAATGTGTTATCGATCAGAACGATAAATAAGGCACGCCGGCGCAAACGGCAAGCAAAACGGAGGTCAGAATGGCCTTGTACAAGGAATCAAAATCACACAGTTAAGTACTCTATGGGTACGAAAAAAAACATTTGTAATTCTCTTTGAAGTACTGATGTGTTATCGACCAGAACGATAAATAAGGCACGCCGGCGCAAACGGCAAGCAAAACGGAGGCCGAATGGCCTTGTACAAGGAATCAAAAATCACACCGTTAAGTAGTCTATGGGTACGAAAAAAGTACGATAAAAAACGTTTGTAATTCTCTTTGAAGTACTGATGTGATATCGACCAGAACGATAAATAAGGCACGCCGGTGCAAACGGCAAGCAAAACGGAGGCCGAGAATGGCCTTGTACAAGGAATCAAAAATCACACAGTTAAGTACTCTATGGGTACGAAAAAAAAGTACGAAAAAAAAACGTTTGTAATTCTCTTTGAAGTAATGATGTGGTATCGACCAGAACGATAAATAAGGCACGCCGTCGCAAATGGCAAGCAAAACGGAGGCCAGAATGGGCTTGTACAAGAAATAAAAAATCACACAGTTAAGTACTCTATGGGTACAAAAAAAAGTACGAAAAAAAACATTTGTAATTCTCTTTGAAGTACTGATGTGCTATCGACTAGAACGATAAATAAGGCACGCCGGCGCAAAACGGCAAGCAAAACGGAGGCCAGAATGGCCTTGTACAAGGAATCAAAAATCACACCGTTAAGTACTCTATTGGTACGAAAAAGAGTACGTTAAAAAACGTTTGTAAGACTCTTTGATGTAATGATGTGATATCGACCAGAACGATAAATACGGCACGCCGGCGCAAACGGCAAGCAAAACGGAGGCCAGAATTGCCTTGTACAAGGAATCAAAAATCACACAGTTAAGTACTCTATGGGTACGAAAAAAAGTACGAAAAAACGTTTGTAATTCTCTTTGAAGTACGATGTGATATCGACCGAACGATAAATAAGGCACGCCGGCGCAAACGGCAAGCAAAACGAAGGCCGAATGGCCATGTACAAGGAATCAAAAATCACACGCAAGTTAAGTACTCTATGGGTACGAAAAAAAACGTTTGTAATTCTCTTTGAAGTACGATGTGATATCTACCGAACGATAAATAAGGCACGCCGGCGCAAATGGCAAGCAAAACGGAGGCCGAATGGCCTTGTACAAGAAATCAAAAATCACACGATTAAGTACTCTATGGTTACGAAAAAAAGTACGAAAAAAAACGTTTGTAATTCTCTTTGAAGTACGATGTGTTATCGACCGAACGATAAGTAAGGCACGCCGGCGCAAACAACAAGCAAAACGGAGGCCAGAATGGCCTAGTACAAGGAATCAAAAATCACACAGTTAAGTACTCTATGGGTATGAAAAAGAGTACGATAAAAAACGTTTGTAATTCTCTTTGAAGTACTGATGTGATATCGACCGAACGATAAATAAGGCATGCCGGGGCAAACGGCAAGCAAAACGGAGGCCAGAATGGCCTTGTACAAGCAATCAAAAATCACACAGTTAAGTACTCTATGTGTACGAAAAAAAGTACGAAAAAAACGTTTGTAATTCTCTTGAAGTACGATGTGATATCGACCGAACGATAAATATGGCACGCCGGCGCAAACGGCAAGCAAAACGGAGAGCCGAATGGCCTTGTACAAGGAATCAAAAATCACACGAGTTAAGTACTCTATGGGTACGAAAAAAAGTAAGAAAAAAAACGTTTGTAATTCTCTTTCAAGTACGATGTGGTATCGACCGAACGATAAATTAGGCACGCCGGCGCAAACGGCAAGCAAAACGGAGGCCGAATGGCCTTGTACAAGCAATCAAAAATCACACGGTTAAGTACTCTATGGGTACGAAAAAAAGTACGAAAAAAACGTTTGTAATTCTCTTTGAAGTACGATGTGATATCGACCGAACGATAAATAAGGCACGCCGGCGCAAACGGCAAGCAAAACGGAGGCCGAATGGCCTTGTACAAGGAATCAAAAATCACACAGTTAAGTACTCTATGGGTACGAAAAAAAGTATGAAAAAACACTTTTGTAATTCTCTTTGAAGTATTGATGTGGTATCGACCAGAACGATAAATAAGGCACGCCGGCACAAACGGCAAGCAAAACGGAGGCCAGAATGGCCTTGTACTCTAATCAAAAATCACACAGTTAAGTACTTTTTGGGTACGAAAAAAACGTTTGTAATTCTCTATGAAGTACTGATGTGATATCGACCAGAACGATAAATAAGGCACGCCGGTGCAAACGGCAAGCAAAACGGAGGCCAGAATGGCCTTCTACAAGGAATCAAAAATTACACAGTTAAGTACTCTATGGGTACGAAAAAAAGTACGAAAAAAAATGTTTGTAATTCTCTTTGAAGTTTTGATGTGATATCGACCAGAACGATAAATAAGGCACGCCGGTGCAAACGGCAAGCAAAACGGAGGCCAGAAAGGCCGTGTACAAGAAATCAAAAATCACGCAGTTAAGTACTTTATGGGTACGAAAAAAAGTACGAAAAAAAACGTTTGTAATTATCTTTGAAGTACTGATGTGGTATCGACCAGAACGATAAATAAGGCACGCCGGCGCAAATGGCAAGCAAAACGGAGGCCAGAATGGCCTTGTACAAGAAATCAAAAATCTCACAGTTAAGGACTCTATGGTTACGAAAAAAAGTACGAAAAAAAAGTTTGTAATTCTCTTTGAAGTACGATGTGATATCGACCGAACGATAAATAAGGCACGCCGGCGCAAACGGCAAGCAAAACGGAGGCCAGAATGGCCTTGTACAAGGAATCAAAAATCACACAGTTAAGTACTCTATGGGTACGAAAAAAAGTACGAAAAAAAATGTTTGTAATTCTCTTTGAAGTACTTATGTGATATCGACCAGAACGATAAATAAGGCACGCCGGTGCAAACGGCAAGCAAAACGGAGGCCAGAAAGGCCTTGTACAAGAAATCAAAAATCACACAGTTAAGTACTTTATGGGTACGAAAAAAAGTACGAAAAAAAAATTTGTAATTCTCTTTGAAGTACTGACGTGGTATCGACCAGAACGATAAATAAGGTACGCCGGCGCAAACGGCAAGCAAAACGGAGGTCAGAATGGCCTTGTACAAGGAATCAAAAATCACACCGTTAAATACTCTATGGGCACGAAAAAAAGTTCGAAAAAAACGTTTGTAATTCTCTTTGAAGTACGATGTGATATCGACCGAACGATAAATAAGGCACGCCGGCGCAAACGGCAAGCAAAACGGAGGTCGAATGGCCTTGTACAAGGAAACAAAATCACACGGTTAAGTACTCTATGGGTACGAAAAAAAAAAAAAACGTTTGTAATTCTCTTTGAAGTACGATGTGTTATCGACCGAACGATAAATAAGGCACGCCGGCGCAAACGGCAAGCAAAACGGAGGCCGAATGGCCTTGTACAAGGAATCAAAAATCACACCGTTAAGTACTCTATGGGTACGAAAAAAGTACGATAAAAAACATTTGTAATTCTCTTTGAAGTACTGATGTGATATCGACCAGAACGATAAATAAGGCACGCCGGCGCAAACGGCAAGCAAAACGGATGCCGAATGGCCTTGTACAAGAAATCAAAAATCACACGGTTAAGTACTCTATGGGTACGAAAAAAAGTACGAAAAAAACGTTTGTAATTCTCTTTGAAGTACGATGTGATATCGACCGAACGATAAATAAGGCACGCCGGCGCAAACGGCAAGCAAAACGGAGGCCGAATGGCCTTGTACAAGGAATCAAAAATCACACGCTTAAGTACTCTATGGGTACGAAAAAAAGTATGAAAAAACAATTTTGTAATTCTCTTTGAAGTATTGATGTGGTATCGACCAGAACGATAAATAAGGCACGCCGGCACAAACGGCAAGCAAAACGGAGGCCAGAATGGCTTTGTACAAGAAATCAAAAATCACACAGTTAAGTACTTTTTGGGTACGAAAAAAACGTTTGTAATTCTCTTTGAAGTACTGATGTGATATCGACCAGAACGATAAATAAGGCACGCCGGCGCAAACGGCAAGCAAAACGGAGGCCGAATGGCCTTGTACAAGGAATCAAAAATCACACGCTAAGTACTCGTGGGTACGAAAAAAAGTACGAAAAAAAATGTTTGTAATTCTCTTTGAAGTACTTATGTGATATCGACCAGAACGATAAATAAGGCACGCCGGTGCAAACGGCAAGCAAAACGGAGGCCAGAAAGGCCTTGTACAAGAAATCAAAAATCACACAGTTAAGTACTTTATGGGTACGAAAAAAAGTACGAAAAAAAAATTTGTAATTCTCTTTGTAGTACTGACGTGGTATCGACCAGAACGATAAATAAGGTACGCCGGCGCAAACGGCAAGCAAAACGGAGGTCAGAATGGCCTTGTACAAGGAATCAAAAATCACACCGTTAAATACTCTATGGGCACGAAAAAAAGTTCGAAAAAAACGTTTGTAATTCTCTTTGAAGTACTGATGTGATATCGACCAGAACGATAAATAAGGCACGCCGGCGCAAACGGCAAGCAAAACGGAGGTCAGAATGGCCTTGTACAAGGAAACAAAATCACACAGTTAAGTACTCTATGGGTACGAAAAAAAACGTTTGTAATTCTCTTTGAAGTACTGATGTGTTATCGACCAGAACGATAAATAAGGCACGCCGGCGCAAACGGCAAGCAAAACGGAGGCCAGAATGGCCTTGTACAAGGAATCAAAAATCACACCGTTAAGTACTCTATGGGTACGAAAAAGAGTACGATAAAAAACATTTGTAATTCTCTTTGAAGTACTGATGTGATA
This sequence comes from Gentiana straminea, assembly GCA_036785695.1. Classification (NCBI taxonomy): domain Eukaryota; kingdom Viridiplantae; phylum Streptophyta; class Magnoliopsida; order Gentianales; family Gentianaceae; genus Gentiana; species Gentiana straminea. The sequence continues at coordinate 128,085 of JAVUPR010000122.1, read as the reverse complement.
TCGACCAGAACGATAAATAAGGCACGCCGGCGCAAACGGCAAGCAAAACGGATGCCAGAATGGCCTTGTACAAGAAATCAAAAATCACACGAGTTAAGTACTCTATGGGTACGAAAAAAAGTACGAAAAAAACGTTTGTAATTCTCTTTGAAGTACGATGTGATATCGACCGAACGATAAATAAGGCACGCCGGCGCAAACGGCAAGCAAAACGGAGGCCAGAATGGCCTTGTACAAGGAATCAAAAATCACACAGTTAAGTACTCTATGGGTACGAAAAAAAGTATGAAAAAACAATTTTGTAATTCTCTTTGAAGTATTGATGTGGTATCGACCAGAACGATAAATAAGGCACGCCGGCACAAACGGCAAGCAAAACGGAGGCCAGAATGGCTTTGTACAAGAAATCAAAAATCACACAGTTAAGTACTTTTTGGGTACGAAAAAAACGTTTGTAATTCTCTTTGAAGTACTGATGTGATATCGACCAGAACGATAAATAATGCACGTCCGCGCAAACGGCAAGCAAAACGGAGGCCAGAATGGCCTTGTACAAGGAATCAAAAATCACACCGTTAAGTACTCTATTGGTACGAAAAAGAGTACGTTAAAAAAAGTTTGTAATTCTCTTTGAAGTAATGATGTGATATCAACCTGAACGATAAATAAGGCACGCCGGCGCAAACGGCAATCAAAACGGAGGCCAGAATGGCCTTGTACAAGGAATCAAAAATCACACAGTTAAGTACTCTATGGGTACGAAAAAAAAACGTTTGTAATTCTCTTTGAAGTATGCTGATGTGATATCGACCAGAACGATAAATAAGGCACGCCGGCGCAAACGGCAAGCAAAACGGAGGCAAGAATGGCCTTGTACAAGGAATCAAAAATCACACGATTAAGTATCTATAGGTACGAAAAAAGTATGAAAAAAAACGTTTGTAATTCTCTTTGAAGTACGATGTGATATCGACCGAACGATAAATAAGGCACGCCGGCGCAAACGGCAAGCAAAACGGAGGCCGAATGGCCTTGTACAAGGAATCAAAAATCACACGCTTAAGTACTCTATGGGTACGAAAAAAAGTACGAAAAAAAATGTTTGTAATTCTCTTTGAAGTACGATGTGATATCGACCGAACGATAAATAAGGCACGCCGGCGCAAACGGCAAGCAAAACGGAGGCCAGAATGGCCTTGTACAAGAAATCAAAAATCACACAAGTTAAGTACTCTATGGTTACGAAAAAAGTACGAAAAAAACCGTTTGTAATTCTCTTTGAAGTATGATGTGGAATCAACCAGAACGATAAATAAGGCACGCCGGCGCAAACGGCAAGCAAAACGGAGGCCGAATGGCCTTGTACAATGAATCAAAAATCACACGCTTAAGTACTCTATGGGTACGAAAAAAAGTACGAAAAAAAATGTTTGTAATTCTCTTTGAAGTACCGATGTGATATAGACCGAACGATAAATAAGGCACGCCGGTGCAAACGGCAAGCAAAACGGAGGCCGAAAGGCCTTGTACAAGAAATCAAAAATCACACAGTTAAGTACTCTATGGGTACGAAAAAAAGTACGAAAAAAAAACGTTTGTAATTCTCTTTGAAGTACTGATGTGGTATCGACCAGAACGATAAATAAGGTACGCCGGCGCAAACGGCAAGCAAAACGGAGGTCAGAATGGCCTTGTACAAGGAATCAAAAATCACACCGTTAAATACTCTATGGGTACGAAAAAAAGTACGAAAAAAAACGTTTGTAATTCTCTTTGAAGTACTGATGTGTTATCGACCAGAACGATAAAAAAGGCACGCCGGCGCAAAAGGCAAGCAAAACGGAGACCAGAATGGCCTTGTACAAGGAATCAAAAATCACATAGTTAAGTACTCTATGGGTACGAAAAAAAGTACGAAAAAAAACGTTTGTAATTCTCTTTAAAGTACTGATGTGATATCTACCGAACGATAAATAAGGCACGCCGGCGCAAACGGCAAGCAAAACGGAGGCCGAATGGCCTTGTACAAGGAATCAAAAATCACACGGTTAAGTACTCTATGGGTACGAAAAAAAGTACGAAAAAAACGTTTGTAATTCTCTTTGAAGTACGATGTGATATCGACCGAACGATAAATAAGGCACGCCGGCGCAAACGGCAAGCAAAACGGAGGCCGAATGGCCTTGTACAAGGAATCAAAAATCACACGGTTAAGTACTCTATGGGTACGAAAAAAAGTACGAAAAAAAATGTTTGTAATTCTCTTTGAAGTACGATGTGATATCGACCGAACGATAAATAAGGCACGCCGGCGCAAACGGCAAGCAAAACGGAGGCCGAAATGGCCTTGTACAAGAAATCAAAAATCACACGAGTTAAGTACTCTATGGTTACGAAAAAAAGTACGAAAAAAAACGTTTGTAATTCTCTTTGAAGTACCGATGTGATATCGACCGAACGATAAATAAGGCACGCCGGCGCAAACGGCAAGCAAAACGGAGGCCGAATGGCCTGGTACAAGGAATCAAAAATCACACGATTAAGTACTCTATGGGTACGAAAAAAAGTACGAAAAAAAATGTTTGTAATTCTCTTTGAAGTACCGATGTGATATCGACCGAACGATAAATAAGGCACGCCGGTGCAAACGGCAAGCAAAACGGAGGCCGAAAGGCCTTGTACAAGAAATCAAAAATCACACGCTAAGTACTTTATGGGTACGAAAAAAAGTACGAAAAAAAACGTTTGTAATTCTCTTTGAAGTACTGATGTGGTATCGACCAGAACGATAAATAAGGTACGCCGGCGCAAACGGCAAGCAAAACGGAGGTCAGAATGGCCTTGTACAAGGAATCAAAAATCACACCGTTAAATACTCTATGGGTACGAAAAAAAGTACGAAAAAAAACGTTTGTAATTCTCTTTGAAGTACTGATGTGTTATCGACCAGAACGATAAAAAAGGCACGCCGGCGCAAAAGGCAAGCAAAACGGAGACCAGAATGGCCTTGTACAAGGAATCAAAAATCACATAGTTAAGTACTCTATGGGTACGAAAAAAAAACGTTTGTAATTCTCTTTGAAGTACTGATGTGATATCGACCATAACGATAAATAAGACACGCCGGCGCAAACGGCAAGCAAAACGGTGGCCAGAATAGCCTTGTACAAGAAATCAAAAATCACACAGTTAAGTACTTTATGGGTACGAAAAAAACGTTTGTAATTCTCTTTGAAGTTGTGATGTGATATCGACCAGAACGATAAATAAGGCACGCCGGCGCAAACGGCAAGCAAAACGGAGGCCAGAAATGCCTTGTACAAGGAATCAAAAATCACACAGTTAAGTACTTTATGGGTACGAAAAAAAGTACGAAAAAAAACGTTTGTAATTCTCTTTGAAAGACTGATGTGGTATCCACCGAACGATAAATAAGGCACGCCGGCGCAAACGGCAAGCAAAACGGAGGCCGAATGGCCTTGTACAAGGAATCAAAAATCACACGAGTTAAGTACTCTATGGGTACGAAAAAAAGTACGAAAAAAAATGTTTGTAATTCTCTTTGAAGTACCGATGTGATATCGACCGAACGATAAATAAGGCATGCCGGCGCAAACGGCAAGCAAAACGGAGGCCGAATGGCCTTGTACAAGAAATCAAAAATCACACAGTTAAGTACTCTATTGGTACGAAAAAGAGTACGTTAAAAAAAGTTTGTAATTCTCTTTGAAGTAATGATGTGATATCGACCAGAACGATAAATAAGGCACGCCGGCACAAACGGCAAGCAAAACGGATGCCAGAATGGCCTTGTACAAGGAATCAAAAATCACACAGTTAAGTACTCTATGGGTACGAAAAAAAGTACGAAAAAAAATGTTTGTAGTTCTCTTTGAAGTACTGATGTGATATCGACCGAACGATAAATAAGGCACGCCGGCGCAAACGGCAAGCAAAACGGAGGCCGAATGGCCTTGTACAAGAAATCAAAAATCACACGCTTAAGTACTCTATGGTTACGAAAAAAAGTACGAAAAAAAACGTTTGTAATTCTCTTTGAAGTACCGATGTGATATCGACCGAACGATAAATAAGGCACGCCGGCGCAAACGGCAAGCAAAATGTAGGCGAATGGCCTTGTACAAGGAATCAAAAATCACACGCTTAAGTACTCTATGGGTACGAAATAAAGTACGAAAAAAAAAAGTTTGTAATTCTCTTTGAAGTACCGATGTGATATCGACCGAACGATAAATAAGGCACGCCGGTGCAAACGGCAAGCAAAACGGAGGCCAGAAAGGCCTTGTACAAGAAATCAAAAATCACACAGTTAAGTACTTTATGGGTACGAAAAAAAGTACGACAAAAAACGTTTGTAATTCTCTTTGAAGTACTGATGTGGTATCGACCAGAACGATAAATAAGGTACGCCGGCGCAAACGGCAAGCGAAACGGAGGTCAGAATGGCCTTGTACAAGGAATCAAAAATCACACCGTTAAATACTCTATGGGTACGAAAAAAAGTACGAAAAAAAAACGTTTGTAATTCTCTTTGAAGTACTGATGTGTTATCGACCAGAACGATAAAAAAAGGCACGCCGGCGCAAAAGGCAAGCAAAACGGAGACCAGAATGGCCTTGTACAAGGAATCAAAAATCACATAGTTAAGTACTCTATGGGTACGAAAAAAAGTACGAAAAAAAACGTTTGTAATTCTCTTTGAAGTACTGATGTGATATCGACCATAACGATAAATAAGACACGCCGGCGCAAACGGCAAGCAAAACGGAGGCCAGAATGGCCTTGTACAAGAAATCAAAAATCACACAGTTAAGTACTTTATGGGTACGAAAAAAACGTTTGTAATTCTCTTTGAAGTTCTGATGTGATATCGACCGGAACGATAAATAAGGCACGCCGGCGCAAACGGCAAGCAAAACGGAGGCCAGAAATGCCTTGTACAAGGAATCAAAAATCACACGAGTTAAGTACTTTATGGGTACGAAAAAAAGTACGAAAAAAAACGTTTGTAATTCTCTTTGAAGTACTGATGTGGTATCCACCGAACGATAAATAAGGCACGCCGGCACAAACGGCAAGCAAAACGGAGGCCGAATGGCCTTGTACAAGGAATCAAAAATCACACGCTTAAGTACTCTATGGGTACGAAAAAAAGTACGAAAAAAAATGTTTGTAATTCTCTTTGAAGTACGATGTGATATCGACCGAACGATAAATAAGGCACGCCGGCGCAAACGGCAAGCAAAACGGAGGCCAGAATGGCCTTGTACAAGAAATCAAAAATCACACAGTTAAGTACTCTATTGGTACGAAAAAGAGTACGTTAAAAAAAGTTTGTAATTCTCTTTGAAGTAATGATGTGATATCGACCAGAACGATAAATAAGGCACGCCGGCACAAACGGCAATCAAAACGGAGGCCAGAATGGCCTTGTACAAGGAATCAAAAATCACACGTTAAGTACTCTATGGGTACGAAAAAAAGTACGAAAAAAAATGTTTGTAATTCTCTTTGAAGTACTGATGTGATATCGACCGAACGATAAATAAGGCACGCCGGCGCAAACGGCAAGCAAAACGGAGGCCAGAATGGCCTTGTACAAGAAATCAAAAATCACACAGTTAAGTACTCTATGGTTACGAAAAAAAAGTACGAAAAAAAACGTTTGTAATTCTCTTTGAAGTACTGATGTGATATCGACCAGAACGATAAATAAGGCACGCCGGCGCAAACGGCAAGCAAAATGTAGGCCAGAATGGCCTTGTACAAGGAATCAAAAATCACACGATTAAGTACCCTATGGGTACGAAAAAAAGTACGAAAAAAAATGTTTGTAATTCTCTTTGAAGTACCGATGTGATATCGACCGAACGATAAATAAGGCACGCCGGTGCAAACGGCAAGCAAAACGAAGGCCAGAAAGGCCTTGTACAAGAAATCAAAAATCACACAGTTAAGTACTTTATGGGTACGAAAAAAAGTACGACAAAAAACGTTTGTAATTCTCTTTGAAGTACGATGTGGTATCGACCGAACGATAAATAAGGTACGCCGGCGCAAACGGCAAGCAAAACGGAGGTCGAATGGCCTTGTACAAGGAATCAAAAATCACACCGTTAAATACTCTATGGGTACGAAAAAAAGTACGAAAAAAAACGTTTGTAATTCTCTTTGAAATCGATGTGTTATCGACCGAACGATAAAAAAGGCACGCCGGCGCAAAAGGCAAGCAAAACGGAGACCGAATGGCCTTGTACAAGGAATCAAAAATCACATAGTTAAGTACTCTATGGGTACGAAAAAAAGTACGAAAAAAAACGTTTGTAATTCTCTTTGAAGTACTGATGTGATATCGACCATAACGATAAATAAGACACGCCGGCGCAAACGGCAAGCAAAACGGAGGTCAGAATGGCCTTGTACAAGAAATCAAAAATCACACATTTAAGTACTTTATGGGTACGAAAAAAACGTTTGTAATTCTCTTTGAAGTACTGATGTGATATCGACCAGAACAATAAATAATGCACGCCGGCGCAAACGGCAAGCAAAACGGAGGCCAGAAAGGCCTTATAATGTGAATCAAAAATCACACAGTTAAGTACTTTGTGGGTACGAAAAAAAGTACGAAAAAAAAACGTTTGTAATTCTCTTTGAAGTACTGATGTGGTATCCACCAGAACGATAAATAAGGCACGCCGGCACAAACGGCAAGCAAAACGGAGGTCAGAATGGCCTTGTACAAGGAATCAAAAATCACACCGTTAAATACTCTATCGGTACGAAAAAAAGTACGAAAAAAAACGTTTGTAATTCTCTTTGAAGTACTAATGTGTTATCGACCAGAACGATAAATAAGGCACGCCGGCGCAAACGGCAAGCAAAACGGAGGTCAGAATGGCCTTGTACAAGGAATCAAAATCACACAGTTAAGTACTCTATGGGTACGAAAAAAAGTACGAAAAAAAACATTTGTAATTCTCTTTGAAGTACTGATATGTTATCGACCAGAACGATAAATAAGGCACGCCGGCGCAAACGGCAAGCAAAACGGAGGCCAGAATGGCCTTGTACAAGGAATCAAAATTCACACCGTTAAGTAGTCTATGGGCACGAAAAAGAGTACGATAAAAAACGTTTGTAATTCTCTTTGAAGTACTGATGTGATATCGACCAGAACGATAAATAAGGCACGCCGGTGCAAACGGCAAGCAAAACGGAGGCCAGAATGGCCTTGTACAAGGAATCAAAAATCACACAGTTAAGTACTCTATGGGTACTAAAAAAAGTACGAAAAAAACGTTTGTAATTCTCTTTGAAGTAATGACGTGGTATCGACCAGAACGATAAATAAGGCACGCCGTCGCAAATGGCAAGCAAAACGGAGGCCAGAATGGCCTTGTACAAGAAATCAAAAATCACACAGTTAAGTACTCTATGGGTACGAAAAAAAGTATGAAAAAAAACGTTTGTAATTCTCTTTGAAGTACTGATGTGCTATCGACTAGAACGATAAATAAGGCACGCCGGCGCAAAACGGCAAGCAAAACGGAGGCCAGAATGGCCTTGTACAAGGAATCAAAAATCACACCGTTAAGCACTCTATTGGTACGAAAAAAAGTACGTTGAAAAACGTTTGTAAGACTCTTTGAAGTAATGATGTGATATCGACCAGAACGATAAATACGGCACACCGGCGCAAACGGCAAGCAAAACGGAGGCCAGAATGGCCTTGTACAAGGATTCAAAAATCACATAGTTAAGTACTCTATGGGTACGAAAAAAAGTACGAAAAAAAACGTTTGTAATTCTCTTTGAAATACTGATGTGATATCGACCAGAACGATAAATAAGGCACGCCGGCGCAAACGGCAAGCAAAACGGAGTCCGGAATGGCCTTGTACAAGGAATCAAAAATCACACGCTTATGTACTCTATGGGTACGAAAAAAAGTACGAAAAAACGTTTGTAATTCTCTTTGAAATACGATGTGATATCGACCGAACGATAAATAAGGCACGCCGGCGCAAACGGCAAGCAAAATGGGGGCCAGAATGGCCTTGTACAAGAAATCAAAAATCACACAGTTAAGTAATCTATGGTTACGAAAAAAGTACGAAAAAAAACGTTTGTAATTCTCTTTGTAGTACTTATGTGATATCGACCAGAACGATAAATAAGGCACGCCGGCGCAAACGGCAAGCAAAACGGAGGCCAGAATTGCCTTGTACAAGGAATCAAAAATTACACAGTTAAGTACTCTATGGGTACGAAAAAAAGTACGAAAAAAAAAGGTTTGTAATTCTCTTTGAAGTAATGAAGTGGTATCGACCAGAACGATAAATAAGGCACGCCGGCGCAAACGGCAAGCAAATCGGAGGCCAGAATGGCCTTGTACAAGAAATAAAAAATCACACAGTTAAGTACTCTATGGGTACGAAAAAAAGTACGAAAAAAACCGTTTGTAATTCTCTTTGAAGTACTGATGTGCTATCGACTAGAACGATAAATAAGGCACGCCGGTGCAAACGGCAAGCAAAACGGAGGCCAGAAAGGCCTTGTACAAGAAATCAAAAATCACACAATTAAGTACTTTATGGGTACGAAAAAAGTACGAAAAAAACGTTTGTAATTCTCTTTGAAGTACTGATGTGGTATCGACCAGAACGATAAATAAGGCACGCCGGCGCAAACGGCAAGCAAAACGGAGGCCAGAATGGCCTTGTACAAGAAATCAAAAATCACACTGTTAAGTACTCTATGGTTATGAAAAAAAGTATTAAAAAAACGTTTGTAATTCTCTTTGAAGTACTGATGTGATATCGAGCAGAACGATAAATAAGGCACGCCGGCGCAAACGGCAAGCAAAACGGAGGCCAGAATGGCCTTGTACAAGGAATCAAAAATCATTGAGTTAAGTACTCTATGGGTACGAAAAAAGTACGAAAAAAAACGTTTGTAATTCTCTTTGAAGTACTGATGTGATATCGACCAGAACGATAAATAAGGCACGCCGGCGCAAACGGCAAGCAAAACGGAGTCCAGAAAGGCCTTTACAAGAAATCAAAAATCACACAGTTAAGTACTTTATGGGTACGAAAAAAAGTATGAAAAAAAACGTTTGTAATTATCTTTGAAGTACTGATGTGGTATCGACCAGAACGATAAATAAGGTACGCCGGCGCTAACGGCAAGCAAAACGGAGGTCAGAATGGCCTTGTACAAGGAATCAAAAATCACATAGTTAAGTACTCTATGGGTACGAAAAAAAGTACGAAAAAAAACGTTTGTAATTCTCTTTGAAGTACTGATGTGATATCGACCAGAACGATAAATAAGGCACGCCGGCGCAAACGGCAAGCAAAACGGAGGCCAGAATGGCCTTGTACAAGTAATCAAAAATCACATAGTTAAGTACTCTATGGGTACGAAAAAAAGTACGAAAAAAAACGTTTGTAATTCTCTTTGAAGTACGATGTGATATCGACCGAACGATAAATAAGGCACGCCGGCGCAAACGGCAAGCAAAACGGAGGCCGAGAATGGCCTTGTACAAGGAATCAAAAATCACACGAGTTAAGTACTCTATGGGTACGAAAAAAAGTACGAAAAAAAACGTTTGTAATTCTCTTTGAAGTGCGATGTGATATCGACCGAACGATAAATAAGGCACGCCGGCGCAAACGGCAAGCAAAATGGAGGCCGAAATGGCCTTGTACAAGTAATTAAAAATCACACAGTTAAGTAATCTATGGTTACGAAAAAAAGTACGAAAAAAAACGTTTGTAATTCTCTTTGTAGTACTTATGTGATATCGACCAGAACGATAAATAAGGCACGCCGGCGCAAACGGCAAGCAAAACGGAGGCCAGAATTGCCTTGTACAAGGAATCAAAAATTAAACAGTTAAGTACTCTATGGGTACGAAAAAAAGTACGAAAAAAAACGTTTGTAATTCTCTTTGAAGTAATGAAGTGGTATCGACCAGAACGATAAATAAGGCACGCCGGCGCAAACGACAAGCAAAACGGAGGCCAGAATGGCCTTGTACAAGAAATCAAAAATCACACAGTTAAGTACTCTATGGGTACGAAAAAAAGTACGAAAAAAACCGTTTGTAATTCTCTTTGAAGTACTGATGTGCTATCGACTAGAACGATAAATAAGGCACGCCCGCGCAAAACGGCAAGCAAAACGGAGGCCAGAATGGCCTTGTACATGGAATCAAAAATCACACCGTTAAGTACTCTATTGGTACGAAAAAGAGTACGTTAAAAAACGTTTGTAATTCTCTTTGAAGTAATGATGTGATATCGACCAGAACGATAAATAAGACACGCCGGCGCAAACGGCAAGCAAAACGGAGGCCAGAATGGCCTTGTACAAGGAATCAAAAATCACACAGTTAAGTACTCTATGGGTACGAAAAAGAAACGTTTGTAATTCTCTTTGAAGTACGATGTGATATCGACCGAACGATAAATAAGGCACGCCGGCGCAAACGGCAAGCAAAACGGAGGCCGAATGGCCTTGTACAAGGAATCAAAAATCACACGGTTAAGTACTCTATGGGTACGAAAAAAAAATCGAAAAAAAACGTTTGTAATTCTCTTTGAAGTACGATGTGATATCGACCGAACGAAAAATAAGGCACGCCGGCGCAAACGGCAAGCAAAACGGAGGCCGAATGGCCTTGTACAAGAAATCAAAAATCACACGAGTTAAGTACTCTATGGTTACGAAAAAAAGTATGAAAAAAAACGTTTGTAATTCTCTTTGAAGTACGATGTGATATCGACCAGAACGATAAATAAGGCACGCCGGCGCAAACGGCAAGCAAAACGGAGGCCAGAATGGCCTTGTACAAGGAATAAAAAATCATTGAGTTAAGTACTCTATGGGTACGAAAAAAGTACGAAAAAAAACGTTTGTAATTCTCTTTGAAGTACTGATGTGATATCGACCGAACGATAAATAAGGCACGCCGGCGCAAACGGCAAGCAAAACGGAGGCCGAAAGGCCTTGTACAAGAAATCAAAAATCACACGCTTAAGTACTTTATGGGTACGAAAAAAAGTACGAAAAAAAACGTTTGTAATTATCTTTGAAGTACTGATGTGGTATCGACCAGAACGATAAATAAGGTACGCCGGCGCAAACGGCAAGCAAAACGGAGGTCAGAATGGCCTTGTACAAGGAATCAAAAATCACATAGTTAAGTACTCTATGGGTACGAAAAAAAGTACGAAAAAAAACGTTTGTAATTATCTTTGAAGTATTGATGTGATATCGACCAGAACGATAAATAAGGCACGCCGGCGCAAACGTCAAGGAAAACGGAGGCCAGAATGGCCTTGTACAAGGAATCAAAAATCATTGAGTTAAGTACTCTATGGGTACGAAAAAAAAGTACGAAAAAAAACGTTTGTAATTCTCTTTGAAGTACTGATGTGATATCGACCGAACGATAAATAAGGCACGCCGGCGCAAACGGCAAGCAAATCGGAGGCCGAAATGGCCTTGTACAAGGAATCAAAAATCACACGGTTAAGACTTCTATGGGTACGAAAAAAAGTACGAAAAAAAACGTTTGTAATTCTCTTTGAAGTATTGATGTGATATCGACCAGAACGATAAATAAGGCACGCCGGCGCAAACGGCAAGCAAAATGGAGGCCAGAATGGCCTTGTACAAGTAATTAAAAATCACACAGTTAAGTAATCTATGGTTACGAAAAAAAGTACGAAAAAAAACGTTTGTAATTCTCTTTGTAGTACTTATGTGATATCGACCAGAACGATAAATAAGGCACGCCGGCGCAAACGGCAAGCAAAACGGAGGCCAGAATTGCCTTGTACAAGGAATCAAAAATTACACAGTTAAGTACTCTATGGGTACGAAACAAAGTACGAAAAAAAAACGTTTGTAATTCTCTTTGAAGTAATGAAGTGGTATCGACCAGAACGATAAATAAGGCACGCCGGCGCAAACGGCAAGCAAAACGGAGGCCAGAATGGCCTTGTACAAGAAATCAAAAATCACACAGTTAAGTACTCTATGGGTACGAAAAAAAGTACGAAAAAAACCGTTTGTAATTCTCTTTGAAGTACTGATGTGCTATCGACCAGAACGATAAATAAGGCACGCCGGCGCAAAACGGCAAGCAAAACGGAGGCCAGAATGGCCTTGTACAAGGAATCAAAAATCACACCGTTAAGTACTCTATTGGTACGAAAAAGAGTACGTTAAAAAACGTTTGTAATTCTCTTTGAAGTAATGATGTGATATCGACCAGAACGATAAATAAGACACGCCGGCGCAAACGGCAAGCAAAACGGAGGCCAGAATGGCCTTGTACAAGGAATCAAAAATCATTGAGTTAAGTACTCTATGGGTACGAAAAAAGTACGAAAAAAACGTTTGTAATTCTCTTTGAAGTACTGATGTGATATCGACCAGAACAATAAATAAGGCACGCCGGCGCAAACGGCAAGCAAAACGGAGGCCAGAAAGGCCTTGTACAAGAAATCAAAAATCACACAGTTAAGTACTTTATGGGTACGAAAAAAAGTACGAAAAAAAACGTTTGTAATTATCTTTGAAGTACTGATGTGGTATCGACCAGAACGATAAATAAGGTACGCCGGCGCAAACGGCAAGCAAAACGGAGGTCAGAATGGCCTTGTACAAGGAATCAAAAATCAAACCGTTAAATACTCTATGGGTACGAAAAAAAACGTTTGTAATTCTCTTTGAAGTACTGATGTGTTATCGACCAGAACGATAAATAAGGCACGCCGGCGCAAACGGCAAGCAAAACGGAGGACAGAATGGCCTTGTACAAGAAAAACAAAATCACACAGAGTACTCTATGGGTACGAAAAAAAGTACGAAAAAAAAACGTTTGTAATTCTCTTTGAAGTACTGATGTGTTATCGACCAGAACGATAAATAAGGCACGCCGTCGCAAACGGCAAGCAAAACGGAGGCCAGAATGGCCTTGTACAAGGAATCAAAATTCACACCGTTAAGTACTCTATGGGTACGAAAAAGAGTACGATAAAAAACGCTTGTAATTCTCTATGAAGTACTGATGTGATATCGACCAGAACGATAAATAAGGCATGCCGGCGCAAACGGCAAGCAAAACGGAGGCCAGAATGGCCTTGTACAAGCAATCAAAAATCACACAGTTAAGTAATCTATGTGTACGAAAAAAGTACGAAAAGAACGTTTGTAATTCTCTTGAAGTACTGATGTGATATCGACCAGAACGATAAATAAGGCACGCCGGCGCAAACGGCAAACAAAACGGAGGCAAGAATGGCCTTGTACAAGGAATCAAAAATCACACAGTTAAGTACTCTATGGGTACGAAAAAAAGTAAGAAAAAAAACGTTTGTAATTCTCTTTGAAGTACTGATGTGGTATCGACCGAACGATAAATAATGCACGCCGGCGCAAATGGCAAGCAAAACGGAGGCCGAATGGCCTTGTACAAGCAATCAAAAATCACACGCTTAAGTACTCTATGGGTACGAAAAAAAGTACGAAAAAAACGTTTGTAATTCTCTTTGAAGTACGATGTGATATCGACCGAACGATAAATAAGGCACGCCGGCGCAAACGGCAAGCAAAACGGAGGCCGAATGGCCTTGTACAAGGAATCAAAAATCACACGCTTAAGTACTCTATGGGTACGAAAAACGTATGAAAAAACACTTTTGTAATTCTATTTGAAGTGTTGATGTGGTATCGACAAGAACGATAAATAAGGCACGCCGGCACAAACGGCAAGCAAAATGGAGGACGAAATGACCTTGTACCGAAATCAAAAATCAAACAGTTAAGTACTTTTTGGGTACGAAAAAAATGTTTGTAATTCTCTTTGAAGTACTGATGTGATATCGACCAGAACGATAAATAAGGCACGCCGGCGCAAATGGCAAGCAAAACGGAGGCCAGAATGGCCTTGTACAAGGAATCAAAAATCACACCGTTAAGTACTCTATTGGTACGAAAAAGAGTATGTTAAAAAAAGTTTGTAATTCTCTTTGAAGTAATGATGTGATATCGACCAGAACGATAAATAAGGCACGCCGGCGCAAACGGCAAGCAAAACGGAGGCCAGAATGGCCTTGTACAAGGAATCAAAAATCACACAGTTAAGTACTCTATGGGTACGAAAAAAAGTACGAAAAAAAAACATTTGTAATTCTCTTTGAAGTACGATGTGATATCGACCGAACGATAAATAAGGCACGCCGGCGCAAACGGCAAGCAAAACGGAGGCCGAATGGCCTTGTACAAGGAATCAAAAATCACACGCTTAAGTATCTATAGGTACGAAAAAAGTACGAAAAAAAACGTTTGTAATTCTCTTTGAAGTACGATGTGATATCAACCGAACGATAAATAAGGCACGCCGGCGCAAACGGCAAGCAAAACGGCGGCGAATGGCCTTGTACAAGAAATCAAAAATCACACGGTTAAGTACTCTATGGGTACGAAAAAAAGTACGAAAAAAAACGTTTGTAATTCTCTTTGAAGTACCGAAGTGCGATCGACCGAACGATAAAAAAGGCACGCCGGCGCAAACGGCAAGCAAAACGGAGGCCGAATGGCCTTGTACAAGGAATCAAAAATCACACGCTTAAGTACTCTATGGGTACGAAAAAAAGTAGAAAAAAAAACGTTTGTAATTCTCTTTGAAGTACGATGTGATATCGACCGAACGATAAATAAGGCACGCCGGCGCAAACGGCAAGCAAAACGGAGGCCGAATGGCCTTGTACAAGGAATCAAAAATCACACGATTAAGTACTCTATGGGTACGAAAAAAAGTACGAAAAAAAACGTTTGTAATTCTCTTTGAAGTACGATGTGATATCGACCGAACGATAAATAAGGCACGCCGGCGCAAACGAAGAAGCAAAACGGAGGCCGAATGGCCTTGTACAAGAAATCAAAAATCACACGATTAAGTACTCTATGGTTACGAAAAAAAGTACGAAAAAAAACGTTTGTAATTCTCTTTGAAGTACCGATAAGATATCGACCGAACGATAAATATGGCACGCCGGCGCAAACGGCAAGCAAAACGGAGGCCGAATGGCCCCGTACAAGGAATCAAAAATCACACGAGTTAAGTACTCTATGGGTACGAAAAAAAGTACGAAAAAAAATGTTTGTTATTCTCTTTGAAGTACTGATGTGATATCGACCAGAACGATAAATAAGGCATGCCGGTGCAAATGGCAAGCAAAACGGAGGCCAGAAAGGCCTTGTACAAGATATCAAAAATCACACAGTTAAGTACTTTATGGGTACGAAAAAAAGTACGAAAAAAAACGTTTGTAATTCTCTTTGAAGTACTGATGTGGTATCGACCAGAACGATAAATAAGGTACGCCGGCGCAAACGGCAAGCAAAACGGAGGTCAGAATGGCCTTGTACAAGGAATCAAAAATCACACCGTTAAATACTCTATGGGTACGAAAAAAAGTACGAAAAAAAACGTTTGTAATTCTCTTTGAAGTACGATGTGTTATCGACCGAACGATAAAAAAGGCACGCCGGCGCAAAAGGCAAGCAAAACGGAGACCGTAATGGCCTTGTACAAGGAATCAAAAATCACACGATTTAAATACTCTATGGGTACGAAAAAAGTACGAAAAAAAACGTTTGTAATTCTCTTTGAAGTACGATGTGATATCGACCATAACGATAAATAAAGCACGCCGGCGCAAACGGCAAGCAAAACGGAGTCCGAATGGCCTTGTACAAGAAATCAAAAATCACACGCTAAGTACTCTATGGTTACGAAAAAAAGTACGAAAAAAAAACGTTTGTAATTCTCTTTGAAGTACGATAAGATATCGACCAGAACGATAAATAAGGCACGCCGGCGCAAACGGCAAGCAAAACGGAGGACAGAATGGCCTTGTACAAGAAAAACAAAATCACACAGAGTACTCTATGGGTACGAAAAAAAGTACGAAAAAAAACGTTTGTAATTCTCTTTGAAGTACTGATGTGTTATCGACCAGAACGATAAATAAGGCACGCCGTCGCAAACGGCAAGCAAAACGGAGGCCATAATGGCCTTGTACAAGGAATCAAAATTCACACCGTTAAGTACTCTATGGGTACGAAAAAGAGTACGATAAAAAACGTTTGTAATTCTCTATGAAGTACTGATGTGATATCGACCAGAACGATAAATAAGGCATGCCGGCGCAAACGGCAAGCAAAACGGAGGCCAGAATGGCCTTGTACAAGCAATCAAAAATCACACAGTTAAGTAATCTATGTGTACGAAAAAAGTACGAAAAGAACGTTTGTAATTCTCTTGAAGTACTGATGTGATATCGACCAGAACGATAAATAAGTCACGCCGGCGCAAACGGCAAACAAAACGGAGGCAAGAATGGCCTTGTACAAGGAATCAAAAATCACACAGTTAAGTACTCTATGGGTACGAAAAAAAGTAAGAAAAAAAACGTTTGTAATTCTCTTTGAAGTACTGATGTGGTATCGACCGAACGATAAATAATGCACGCCGGCGCAAATGGCAAGCAAAACGAGAGGCCGAATGGCCTTGTACAAGCAATCAAAAATCACACGATTAAGTACTCTATGGGTACGAAAAAAAGTACGAAAAAAACGTTTGTAATTCTCTTTGAAGTACTGATGTGATATCGACCAGAACGATAAATAAGGCACGCCGGCGCAAACGGCAAGCAAAACGGAGGCCAGAATGGCCTTGTACAAGGAATCAAAAATCACACAGTTAAGTACTCTATGGGTACGAAAAACAGTATGAAAAAACACTTTTGTAATTCTATTTGAAGTGTTGATGTGGTATCGACAAGAACGATAAATAAGGCACGCCGGCACAAACGGCAAGCAAAATGGAGGACAGAATGACCTTGTACCAGAAATCAAAAATCAAACAGTTAAGTACTTTTTGGGTACGAAAAAAATGTTTGTAATTCTCTTTGAAGTACTGATGTGATATCGACCAGAACGATAAATAAGGCACGCCGGCGCAAACGGCAAGCAAAACGGAGGCCAGAATGGCCTTGTACAAGGAATCAAAAATCACACCGTTAAGTACTCTATTGGTACGAAAAAGAGTATGTTAAAAAAAGTTTGTAATTCTCTTTGAAGTAATGATGTGATATCGACCAGAACGATAAATAAGGCACGCCGGCGCAAACGGCAAGCAAAACGGAGGCCAGAATGGCCTTGTACAAGGAATCAAAAAT
Source organism: Gentiana straminea (assembly GCA_036785695.1). NCBI lineage: Eukaryota > Viridiplantae > Streptophyta > Magnoliopsida > Gentianales > Gentianaceae > Gentiana > Gentiana straminea. The sequence goes on along the minus strand of JAVUPR010000122.1, from coordinate 110,794 downwards.
CACACGCTTAAGTACTCTATGGGTACGAAAAAAAGTACGAAAAAAAACATTTGTAATTCTCTTTGAAGTACCGATGTGATATCGACCGAACGATAAATAAGGCACGCCGGCGCAAACGGCAAGCAAAACGGAGGCCGAATGGCCTTGTACAAGGAATCAAAAATCACACAGTTAAGTATCTATAGGTACGAAAAAAGTACGAAAAAAAACGTTTGTAATTCTCTTTGAAGTACTGATGTGATATCAACCAGAACGATAAATAAGGCACGCCGGCGCAAACGGCAAGCAAAACGGCGGCCAGAATGGCCTTGTACAAGAAATCAAAAATCACACAGTTAAGTACTCTATGGGTACGAAAAAAAGTACGAAAAAAAACGTTTGTAATTCTCTTTGAAGTGCGAAGTGCGATCGACCGAACGATAAAAAAGGCACGCCGGCGCAAACGGCAAGCAAAACGGAGGCCGAATAGCCTTGTACAAGGAATCAAAAATCACACGCTTAAGTACTCTATGGGTACGAAAAAAAGTACGAAAAAAAACGTTTGTAATTCTCTTTGAAGTACCGATGTGATATCGACCGAACGATAAATAAGGCACGCCGGCGCAAACGGCAAGCAAAACGGAGGCCGAATGGCCTTGTACAAGGAATCAAAAATCACACGCTTAAGTACTCTATGGGTACGAAAAAAAGTACGAAAAAAAACGTTTGTAATTCTCTTTGAAGTACCGATGTGATATCGACCGAACGATAAATAAGGCACGCCGGCGCAAACGGCAAGCAAAACGGAGGCCGAATGGCCTTGTACAAGAAATCAAAAATCACACGATTAAGTACTCTATGGTTACGAAAAAAAGTACGAAAAAAAACGTTTGTAATTCTCTTTGAAGTACCGATAAGATATCGACCGAACGATAAATATGGCACGCCGGCGCAAACGGCAAGCAAAACGGAGGCCAGAATGGCCTTGTACAAGGAATCAAAAATCACACAGTTAAGTACTCTATGGGTACGAAAAAAAGTACGAAAAAAAATGTTTGTTATTCTCTTTGAAGTACTGATGTGATATCGACCAGAACGATAAATAAGGCATGCCGGTGCAAATGGCAAGCAAAACGGAGGCCAGAAAGGCCTTGTACAAGATATCAAAAATCACACAGTTAAGTACTTTATGGGTACGAAAAAAAGTACGAAAAAAAACGTTTGTAATTCTCTTTGATGTACTGATGTGGTATCGACCAGAACGATAAATAAGGTACGCCGGCGCAAACGGCAAGCAAAACGGAGGTCAGAATGGCCTTGTACAAGGAATCAAAAATCACACCGTTAAATACTCTATGGGTACGAAAAAAAGTACGAAAAAAAACGTTTGTAATTCTCTTTGAAGTACTGATGTGTTATCGACCAGAACGATAAAAAAGGCACGCCGGCGCAAAAGGCAAGCAAAACGGAGACCAGAATGGCCTTGTACAAGGAATCAAAAATCACACAGTTAAATACTCTATGGGTACGAAAAAAAGTACGAAAAAAAACGTTTGTAATTCTCTTTGAAGTACTGATGTGATATCGACCATAACGATAAATAAAGCACGCCGGCGCAAACGGCAAGCAAAACGGAGTCCAGAATGGCCTTGTACAAGAAATCAAAAATCACATAGTTAAGTACTCTATGGTTACGAAAAAAAGTACGAAAAAAAACGTTTGTAATTCTCTTTGAAGTACTGATAAGATATCGACCGAACGATAAATAAGGCACGCCGGCGCAAACGGCAAGCAAAACGGAGGCCGAATGGCCTTGTACAAGGAATCAAAAATCACACGCTTAAGTACTCTATGGGTACGAAAAAAAGTACGAAAAAAAATGTTTTTATTCTCTTTGAAGTACTGATGTGATATCGACCAGAACGATAAATAAGGCATGCCGGTGCAAACGGCAAGCAAAACGGAGGCCAGAAAGGCCTTGTACAAGAAATCAAAAATCACACAATTAAGTACTTTATGGGTACGAAAAAAAGTACGAAAAAAAACGTTTGTAATTCTCTTTGAAGTACTGATGTGGTATCGACCAGAACGATAAATAAGGTACGCCGGCGCAAACGGAAAGCAAAACGGAGGCCAGAAAGGCCTTGTACAAGGAATCAAAAATCACACAGTTAAGTACTCTATGGGTACGAAAAAAAGTAAGAAAAAAAACGTTTGTAATTCTCTTTGAAGTACGATGTGTTATCGACCGAACGATAAATAAGGCACGACGGCGCAAACGGCAAGCAAAACGGAGGCCGAATGGCCTTGTACAAGCAATCAAAAATCACACGCTTAAGTACTCTATGGGTACAAAAAAAAGTACGAAAAAAAACGTTTGTAATCTCTTTTAAGCGATCGAAGTGCTATCGACCGAACGATAAATAAGGCACGCCGGCGCAAACGGCAAGCAAAACGGAGGCCAGAATGGCCTTGTACAAGGAATCAAAAATCACACAGTTAAGTACTCTATGGGTATGAAAAAAAGTACGAAAAAAAACGTTTGTAATGCTATTTGCGTACTGATGTGATATCGACCAGAACGATAAATAAGGCACGCCGGCGCAAACGGAAAGCAAAATGGAGGCCAGAATGGCCTTGTACAAGGAATCAAATATCACACAGTTAAGTACTCTATGGGTACGAAAAAAAGTACGAAAAAAAAACGTTTGTAATTCTCTTTGAAGTACTGATGTGATATCGATCAGAACGATAAATAAGGCCCGCCGGCGCAAACGGCAAGCAAAACGGAGGCCAGAATGGCATTGTACAAGAAATCAAAAATCACACAGTTAAGTACTCTATGGTTACGAAAAAAAAGTACAAAAAAAACGTTTGTAATTCTCTTTGAAGTACCGATGTGATATCGACCGAACGATAAATAAGGCACGCCGGCGCAAACGGCAAGCAAAACGGAGGCCGTAATGGCCTTATACAAGGAATCAAAAATCACACGCTTAAGTACTCTATGGGTACGAAAAAAAGTACGAAAAAAACGTTTGTAATTCTCTTTGAAGTACGATGTGATATCGACCGAACGATAAATAAGGCACGCCGGCGCAAATGGGAAGCAAAACGGAGGCCGTAAAGGCCTTGTACAGAAATAAAATACCACACATTTAAGTACTTTATGGGTACGAAAAAAAGTACGAAAAAAAATGTTTGTAATTCTCTTTGAAGTACTGATGTGGTATCGACCAGAATGATAAATAAGGTACACCGGCGCAAACGGCAAGCAAAACGGAGGTCAGAATGGCCTTGTACAAGGAATCAAAAATCACACCGTTAAATACTCTATGGGTACGAAAAAAAGTACAAAAAAAAACGTTTGTAATCTCTTTTAAGTACTGAAGTGCTATCGACCAGAACGATAAATAAGGTACGCCGGCGCAAACGGCAAGCAAAACGGAGGCCAGAATGGCCTTGTACAAGGAATCAAAAATCACACAGTTAAGTACTCTATGGGTATGAAAAAAAGTACGAAAAAAAAACGTTTGTAATGCTATTTGCGTACTGATGTGATATCGACCAGAACGATAAATAAGGCACGCCGGCGCAAACGGAAAGCAAAATGGAGGCCAGAATGGCCTTGTACAAGGAATCAAATATCACACGCTTAAGTACTCTATGGGTACGAAAAAAATTACGAAAAAAAACGTTTGTAATTCTCTTTGAAATACGATGTGATATCGATCGAACGATAAATAAGGCACGCCGGCGCAAACGGCAAGCAAAACGGAGGCCGAATGGCCTTGTACAAGAAATCAAAAATCACACGGTTAAGTACTCTATGGTTACGAAAAAAAAGTACGAAAAAAAAACGTTTGTAATTCTCTTTGAAGTACTGATGTGATATCGACCAGAACGATAAATAAGGCACGCCGGCGTAAATGGCAAGCAAAACGGAGGCCGAATGGCCTTATACAAGGAATCAAAAATCACACAGTTAAGTACTCTATGGGTACGAAAAAAAGTACGAAAAAAACGTTTGTAATTCACTTTGAAGTACTGATGTGATATCGACCATAACGATAAATAAGGCACGCCGGCGTAAATGGCAAGCAAAACGGAGGCCAGAAAGGCCTTGTACATGAAATAAAATATCACACGCTAAGTACTTTATGGGTACGAAAAAAAAGTACGAAAAAAAACGTTTGTAATTCTCTTTGAAGTACTGATGTGGTATCGACCAGAATGATAAATAAGGTACACCGGCGCAAACGGCAAGCAAAACGGAGGTCAGAATGGCCTTGTACAAGGAATCAAAAATCACACCGTTAAATACTCTATGGGTACGAAAAAAAGTACGAAAAAAAACGTTTGTAATTCTTTTTGAAGTACGTATGTGTTATCGACCGAACGATAAATAAGGCACGCCGGCGCAAACGGCAAGCAAAACGGAGGCCGAATGGCCTTGTACAAGGAATCAAAAATCACACGCTTAAGTACTCTATGGGTATGAAAAAAAGTAAGAAAAAAAACGTTTGTAATTCTCTTTGAAGTACTGATGTGATATCAACCCGAACGATAAATAAGGCACGCCGGCGCAAACGGCAAGCAAAACGGAGGTCAGAATGGCCTTGTACAAGGAATCAAAATCACACAGTTAAGTACTCTATGGGTACGAAAAAAAGTACGAAAAAAACGTTTGTAATTCTCTTTGAAGTACTGATGTGGTATCGACCAGAATGATAAATAAGGTACACCGGCGCAAACGGCAAGCAAAACGGAGGTCAGAATGGCCTTGTACAAGGAATCAAAAATCACACCGTTAAATACTCTATGGGTACGAAAAAAAGTACGAAAAAAAACGTTTGTAATTCTTTTTAAAGTACATATGTGTTATCGACCAGAACGATAAATAAGGCACGCCGGCGCAAACGGCAAGCAAAACGGAGGCCAGAATGGCCTTGTACAAGGAATCAAAAATCACACCGTTAAGTACTCTATGGGTACGAAAAAGAGTACGATAAAAAACGTTTGTAATTCTCTTTGAAGTACTTATGTGATATCGACCAGAACGATAAATAAGGCATGCCGGCGCAAACGGCAAGCAAAACGGAGGCCAGAATGGCCTTGTACAAGAAATCAAAAATCACACAGTTAAGTACTCTATGGGTACGAAAAAAAGTACGAAAAAAACGTTTGTAATTCTCTTTGAAGTACCGATGTGATATCGACCGAACGATAAATAAGGCACGCCGGCGCAAACGCAAGCAAAACGGAGGCCGAATGGACTTGTACAAGGAATCAAAAATCACACGAGTTAAGTACTCTATGGGTACGAAAAAAAGTAAGAAAAAAAAACGTTTGTAATTCTCTTTGAAGTACCGATAAGATATCGACCGAACGATAAATAAGGCACGCCGGCGCAAACGGCAAGCAAAACGGAGGCCGAATGGCCTTGTACAAGGAATCAAAAATCACACGCTTAAGTACTCTATGGGTACGAAAAAAAGTACGAAAAAAATGTTTGTTATTCTCTTTGAAGTACTGATGTGGTATCGACCAGAACGATAAATAAGGCATGCCGGTGCAAACGGCAAGCAAAACGGAGGCCAGAAAGGCCTTGTACAAGAAATCAAAAATCACACAATTAAGTACTTTATGGGTACGAAAAAAAGTACGAAAAAAAACGTTTGTAATTCTCTTTGAAGTACTGATGTGGTATCGACCAGAACGATAAATAAGGTACGCCGGCGCAAACGGAAAGCAAAACGGAGGCCAGAAAGGCCTTGTACAAGGAATCAAAAATCACACAGTTAAGTACTCTATGGGTACGAAAAAAAGTAAGAAAAAAACGTTTGTAATTCTCTTTGAAGTACTGATGTGTTATCGACCAGAACGATAAATAAGGCACGCCGGCGCAAACCGTAAGCAAAACGGAGGCCGAATGGCCTTGTACAAGGAATCAAAAATCACACGCTTAAGTACTCTATGGGTATGAAAAAAAGTACGAAAAAAAACGTTTGTAATGCTATTTGCGTACGATGTGATATCGACCGAACGATAAATAAGGCACGCCGGCGCAAACGGAAAGCAAAATGGAGGCCAGAATGGCCTTGTACAAGGAATCAAATATCACACGAGTTAAGTACTCTATGGGTACGAAAAAAAGTACGAAAAAAAACGTTTGTAATTCTCTTTGAAGTACGATGTGATATCGATCAGAACGATAAATAAGGCACGCCGGCGCAAACGGCAAGCAAAACAGAGGCCAGAATGGCATTGTACAAGAAATCAAAAATCACACAGTTAAGTACTCTATGGTTACGAAAAAAAAGTACGAAAAAAAACGTTTGTAATTCTCTTTGAAGTACGATGTGATATCGACCGAACGATAAATAAGGCACGCCGGCGCAAACGGCAAGCAAAACGGAGGCCGAATGGCCTTATACAAGGAATCAAAAATCACACGCTAAGTACTCTATGGGTACGAAAAAAAGAACGAAAAAAACGTTTGTAATTCTCTTTGAAGTACTGATGTGATATCGACCAGAACGATAAATAAGGCACGCCGGCGCAAATGGGAAGCAAAACGGAGGCCAGAAAGGCCTTGTACATGAAATAAAATATCACACATTTAAGTACTTTATGGGTACGAAAAAAAGTACGAAAAAAAATGTTTGTAATTCTCTTTGAAGTACTGATGTGGTATCGACCAGAATGATAAATAAGGTACACCGGCGCAAACGGCAAGCAAAACGGAGGTCAGAATGGCCTTGTACAAGGAATCAAAAATCACACCGTTAAATACTCTATGGGTACGAAAAAAAGTACAAAAAAAAACGTTTGTAATCTCTTTTAAGTACTGAAGTGCTATCGACCAGAACGATAAATAAGGTACGCCAGCGCAAACGGCAAGCAAAACGGAGGCCAGAATGGCCTTGTACAACGAATCAAAAATCACACAGTTAAGTACTCTATGGGTATGAAAAAAAGTAAGAAAAAAAACGTTTGTAATGCTATTTGCGTACTGATGTGATATCGACCAGAACGATAAATAAGGCACGCCGGCGCAAACGGAAAGCAAAATGGAGGCCAGAATGGCCTTGTACAAGGAATCAAATATCACACAGTTAAGTACTCTATGGGTACGAAAAAAATTATGAAAAAAAACGTTTGTAATTCTCTTTGAAATACTGATGTGATATCGATCAGAACGATAAATAAGGCACGCCGGCGCAAACGGCAAGCAAAACGGAGGCCGAATGGCCTTGTACAAGAAATCAAAAATCACACGCTTAAGTACTCTATGGTTACGAAAAAAAAGTACGAAAAAAAACGTTTGTAATTCTCTTTGAAGTACGATGTGATATCGACCGAACGATAAATAAGGCACGCCGGCGCAAACGGCAAGCAAAACGGAGGCCAGAATGGCCTTATACAAGGAATCAAAAATCACACAGTTAAGTACTCTATGGGTACGAAAAAAAAGTACGAAAAAAACGTTTGTAATTCACTTTGAAGTACTGATGTGATATCGACCATAACGATAAATAAGGCACGCCGGCGCAAATGGCAAGCAAAACGGAGGCCAGAAAGGCCTTGTACATGAAATAAAATATCACACAGTTAAGTACTTTATGGGTACGAAAAAAAGTACGAAAAAAAACGTTTGTAATTCTCTTTGAAGTACTGATGTGGTATCGACCAGAATGATAAATAAGGTACACCAGCGCAAACGGCAAGCAAAACGGAGGTCAGAATGGCCTTGTACAAGGAATCAAAAATCACACCGTTAAATACTCTATGGGTACGAAAAAAAGTACGAAAAAAAACGTTTGTAATTCTTTTTGAAGTACAGATGTGTTATCGACCAGAACGATAAATAAGGCACGCCGGCGCAAACGGCAAGCAAAACGGAGGCCGAATGGCCTTGTACAAGGAATCAAAAATCACACGAGTTAAGTACTCTATGGGTATGAAAAAAAGTAAGAAAAAAAACGTTTGTAATTCTCTTTGAAGTACGATGTGATATCGACCGAACGATAAATAAGGCACGCCGGCGCAAACGGCAAGCAAAACGGAGGTCGAATGGCCTTGTACAAGGAATCAAAATCACACAGTTAAGTACTCTATGGGTACGAAAAAAAGTACGAAAAAAACGTTTGTAATTCTCTTTGAAGTACTGATGTGGTATCGACCAGAATGATAAATAAGGTACACCGGCGCAAACGGCAAGCAAAACGGAGGTCAGAATGGCCTTGTACAAGGAATCAAAAATCACACCGTTAAATACTCTATGGGTACGAAAAAAAGTACGAAAAAAACGTTTGTAATTCTTTTTAAAGTACATATGTGTTATCGACCAGAACGATAAATAAGGCACGCCGGCGCAAACGGCAAGCAAAACGGAGGCCAGAATGGCAGTGTACAAGGAATCAAAAATCACACCGTTAAGTACTCTATGGGTACGAAAAAAAGAGTACGATAAAAAACGTTTGTAATTCTCTTTGAAGTATCGATGTGATATCGACCGAACGATAAATAAGGCATGCCGGCGCAAACGGCAAGCAAAACGGAGGCCGAATGGCCTTGTACAAGAAATCAAAAATCACACGCTTAAGTACTAAGTACGAAACGGGTACGAAAAAAACGTTTGTAATTCTCTTTGAAGTACCGATATGATATCGACCGAACGATAAATAAGGCACGCCGGCGCAAACGCAAGCAAAACGGAGGCCGAATGGACTTGTACAAGGAATCAAAAATCACACGCTTAAGTACTCTATGGGTACGAAAAAAAGTAAGAAAAAAAAACGTTTGTAATTCTCTTTGAATTACGATGTGGTATCGACCGAACGATAAATAAGGCACGCCGGCGCAAACGGCAAGCAAAACGGAGGCCAGAATGGCCTTGTACAAGCAATCAAAAATCACACAGTTAAGTACTCTATGGGTACGAAAAAAACGTTTGTAATTCTCTTTGAAGTACTGATATGATATCGACTAGAACGATAAATAAGGCACGCCGGCGCAAATGGCAAGCAAAACGGAGGCCAGAATGGCCTTGTACAAGGAATCAAAAATCACACGCTTAAGTACTCTATGGGTACGAAAAAAAGTAAGAAAAAAAAACGTTTGTAATTCTCTTTGAAGTACCGATGTGGTATCGACCGAACGATAAATAAGGCACGCCGGCGCAAACGGCAAGCAAAACGGAGGCCGAATGGCCTTGTACAAGAAATCAAAAATCACACGCTTAAGTACTCTATGGGTACGAAAAAAAGTACGAAAAAAAGCGTTTGTAATTCTCTTTGAAGTACGATGTGATATCGACCGGCCGGCGCAAACGCAAGCAAAACGGAGGCCGAATGGACTTGTACAAGGAATCAAAAATCACACGCTTAAGTACTCTATGGGTACGAAAAAAAGTAAGAAAAAAAAAACGTTTGTAATTCTCTTTGAATTACCGATGTGGTATCGACCGAACGATAAATAAGGCACGCCGGCGCAAACGGCAAGCAAAACGGAGGCCGAATGGCCTTGTACAAGCAATCAAAAATCACACGGTACTCTATGTTTGTAATTCTCTTTGAAGTACTGATATGATATCGACTAGAACGATAAATAAGGCACGCCGGCGCAAATGGCAAGCAAAACGGAGGCCGAATGGCCTTGTACAAGGAATCAAAAATCACACGTACGTTTGAAAAAAATAAATAAGGCACGCCGGCGCAAAAAAAAACGTTTGTAATTCTCTTTGAAAAAAAAGTACGAAAAAAAGCGTTTATAATTCTCTTTGTGATATATCGACCGAACGATAAATAAGGCACGCCGGCGCAAACGGCAAGCAAAACGGAGGCCGAATGGCCTTGTACAAGGAATCAAAAATCACACCGTTAAGTACTCTATGGGTACGAAAAAAAGTACGTTAAAAAACGTTTGTAATTCCTTTGAAGTAATGATGTGATATCGACCAAAACGATAAAAAAGGCACGCCGGCGCAAACGGCAAGCAAAACGGAGGCGGCGAATGGCCTTGTACAAGGAATCAAAAATCACACGCTTAAGTACTCTATGGGTACGAAAAAAAGTACGAAAAAAAACGTTTGTAATTCTCTTTGAAATACCGATGTGATATCGACCGAACGAAAAATAAGGCACGCCGGCGCAAACGGCAAGCCAAACGGAGGCCGAATGGCCTTGTACAAGGAATCAAATATCACACGCTTAAGTACTCTATGGGTACGAAAAAAAGTACGAAAAAAAAACGTTTGTAATTCTCTTTGAAGTACCGATGTGATATCGATCGAACGATAAATAAGGCACGCCGGCGCAAACGGCAAGCAAAACAGAGGCCATAATGGCCTTGTATAAGAAATCAAAAATCACACAGTTAAGTACTCTATGGTTACGAAAAAAAAGTACGAAAAAAAAATGTTTGTAATTCTCTTTGAAGTACTGATGTGATATCGACCGAACGATAAATAAGGCACGCCGGCGCAAACGGCAAGCAAAACGGAGGCCGAATGGCCTTATACAAGGAATCAAAAATCACACGCTTAAGTACTCTATGGGTACGAAAAAAGTACGAAAAAAACGTTTGTAATTCTCTTTGTAGTACCGATGTGATATCGACCGAACGATAAATAAGGCACGCCGGCGCAAATGGCAAGCAAAACGGAGGCCGTAAAGGCCTTGTACAAGAAATAAAATATCACACGCTTAAGTACTTTATGGGTACGAAAAAAAGTACGAAAAAAAAACGTTTGTAATTCTCTTTGAAGTACTGATGTGGTATCGACCAGAATGATAAATAAGGTACACCGGCGCAAACGGCAAGCAAAACGGAGGTCAGAATGGCCTTGTACAAGGAATAAAAAATCACACCGTTAAATACTCTATGGGTACGAAAAAAAAGTACGAAAAAAAACGTTTGTAATTCTTTTTGAAGTACTGATGTGTTATCGACCAGAATGATAAATAAGGCACGCCGGCGCAAACGGCAAGCAAAACGGAGGCCGAATGGCCTTGTACCGAGGAATCAAAAATCACACAGTTAAGTACTCTATGGGTATGAAAAAAAGTAAGAAAAAAAACGTTTGTAACTCTTTGAAGTACAGATGTGATATCAACCAGAACGATAAATAAGGCACGCCGGCGCAAACGGCAAGCAAAACGGAGGTCAGAATGGCCTTGTACAAGGAATCAAAATCACACAGTTAAGTACTCTATGGGTACGAAAAAAAGTACGAAAAAAACGTTTGTAATTCTCTTTGAAGTACTGATGTGGTATCGACCGTAATGATAAATAAGGTACACCGGCGCAAACGGCAAGCAAAACGGAGGTCAGAATGGCCTTGTACAAGGAATCAAAAATCACACCGTTAAATACTCTATGGGTACGAAAAAAAGTACGAAAAAAAACGTTTGTAATTCTTTTTGAAGTACTGATGTGTTATCGACCAGAACGATAAATAAGGCACGCCGGCGCAAACGGCAAGCAAAACGGAGGCCAGAATGGCCTTGTACAAGGAATCAAAAATCACACCGTTAAGTACTCTATGGGTACGAAAAAGAGTACGATAAAAAACGTTTGTAATTCTCTTTGAAGTACGATGTGATATCGACCGAACGATAAATAAGGCATGCCGGCGCAAACGGCAAGCAAAACGGAGGCCGAATGGCCTTGTACAAGAAATCAAAAATCACACACGCTTAAGTACTCTATGGGTACGAAAAAAAGTACGAAAAAAACGTTTGTAATTCTCTTTGAAGTACCGATGTGATATCGACCGAACGATAAATAAGGCACGCCGGCGCAAACGCAAGCAAAACGGAGGCCGAATGGACTTGTACAAGGAATCAAAAATCACACGCTTAAGTACTCTATGGGTACGAAAAAAAGTAAGAAAAAAAAAAACGTTTGTAATTCTCTTTGAATTACTCATGTGGTATCGACCGAACGATAAATAAGGCACGCCGGCGCAAACGGCAAGCAAAACGGAGGCCGAATGGCCTTGTACAAGCAATCAAAAATCACACGCTTAAGTACTCTATGGGTACGAAAAAAAGTACGAAAAAAACGTTTGTAATTCTCTTTGAAGTACGATGTGATATCGACTAGAACGATAAATAAGGCACGCCGGCGCAAATGGCAAGCAAAACGGAGGCCAGAATGGCCTTGTACAAGGAATCAAAAATCACACAGTTAAGTACTCTATGGGTACGAAAAAAGTAAGAAAAAAAACGTTTGTAATTCTCTTTGAAGTACGATGTGGTATCGACCGAACGATAAATAAGGCACGCCGGCGCAAACGGCAAGCAAAACGGAGGCCGAATGGCCTTGTACAAGAAATCAAAAATCACACGCTTAAGTACTCTATGGGTACGAAAAAAAGTACGAAAAAAAAACGTTTATAATTCTCTTTGAAGTACCGATGTGATATCGACCAGAACGATAAATAAGGCACGCCGGCGCAAACGGCAAGCAAAACGGAGGCCAGAATGGCCTTGTACAAGAAATCAAAAATCACACAGTTAAGTACTCTATGGGTACGAAAAAAACGTTTGTAATTCTCTTTGAAGTACTGATATGATATCGACTAGAACGATAAATAAGGCACGCCGGCGCAAATGGCAAGCAAAACGGAGGCCAGAATGGCCTTGTACAAGGAATCAAAAATCACACAGTTAAGTACTCTATGGGTACGAAAAAAAAGTAAGAAAAAAAACGTTTGTAATTCTCTTTGAAGTACTGATGTGGTATCGACCAGAACGATAAATAAGGCACGCCGGCGCAAACGGCAAGCAAAACGGAGGCCGAATGGCCTTGTACAAGAAATCAAAAATCACACGCTTAAGTACTCTATGGGTACGAAAAAAAGTACGAAAAAAAGCGTTTGTAATTCTCTTTGAAGTACCGATGTGATATCGACCGAACGATAAATAAGGCACGCCGGCGCAAACGCAAGCAAAACGGAGGCCGAATGGACTTGTACAAGGAATCAAAAATCACACGCTAAGTACTCTATGGGTACGAAAAAAAGTAAGAAAAAAAAACGTTTGTAATTCTCTTTGAATTACCGATGTGGTATCGACCGAACGATAAATAAGGCACGCCGGCGCAAACGGCAAGCAAAACGGAGGCCGAATGGCCTTGTACAAGCAATCAAAAATCACACGCTAAGTACTCTACGGGTACGAAAAAAACGTTTGTAATTCTCTTTGAAGTACCGATATGATATCGACTAGAACGATAAATAAGGCACGCCGGCGCAAATGGCAAGCAAAACGGAGGCCGAATGGCCTTGTACAAGGAATCAAAAATCACACGCTTAAGTACTCTATGGGTACGAAAAAAGTAAGAAAAAAAACGTTTGTAATTCTCTTTGAAGTACCGATGTGGTATCGACCGAACGATAAATAAGGCACGCCGGCGCAAACGGCAAGCAAAACGGAGGCCGAATGGCCTTGTACAAGAAATCAAAAATCACACGCTAAGTACTCTATGGGTACGAAAAAAAGTACGAAAAAAAGCGTTTATAATTCTCTTTGAAGTACCGATGTGATATCGACCAGAACGATAAATAAGGCACGCCGGCGCAAACGGCAAGCAAAACGGAGGCCAGAATGGCCTTGTACAAGGAATCAAAAATCACACCGTTAAGTACTCTATTGGTACGAAAAAGAGTACGTTAAAAAACGTTTGTAATTCCCTTTGAAGTAATGATGTGATATCGACCAAAACGATAAAAAAAGGCACGCCGGCGCAAACGGCAAGCAAAACGGAGGCCAGAATGGCCTTGTACAAGGAATCAAAAATCACACAGTTAAGTACTCTATGGGTACGAAAAAAAGTACGAAAAAAAACGTTTGTAATTCTCTTTGAAATACTGATGTGATATCGACCAGAACGAAAAATAAGGCACGCCGGCGCAAACGGCAAGCCAAACGGAGGCCGAATGGCCTTGTACAAGGAATCAAATATCACACGAGCTAAGTACTCTATGGGTACGAAAAAAAGTACGAAAAAAAAACGTTTGTAATTCTCTTTGAAGTACCGATGTGATATCGATCGAACGATAAATAAGGCACGCCGGCGCAAACGGCAAGCAAAACGGAGGCCGAATGGCCTTGTACAAGAAATCAAAAATCACACGCTAAGTACTCTATGGTTACGAAAAAAAAAGTACGAAAAAAAAATGTTTGTAATTCTCTTTGAAGTACCGATGTGATATCGACCGAACGATAAATAAGGCACGCCGGCGCAAACGGCAAGCAAAACGGAGGCCGAATGGCCTTATACAAGGAATCAAAAATCACACGCTTAAGTACTCTATGGTACGAAAAAAAGTACGAAAAAAACGTTTGTAATTCTCTTTGTAGTACGATGTGATATCGACCGAACGATAAATAAGGCACGCCGGCGCAAATGGCAAGCAAAACGGAGGCCAGAAAGGCCTTGTACAAGAAATAAAATATCACACAGTTAAGTACTTTATGGGTACGAAAAAAAGTACGAAAAAAAACGTTTGTAATTCTCTTTGAAGTACTGATGTGGTATCGACCAGAATGATAAATAAGGTACACCGGCGCAAACGGCAAGCAAAACGGAGGTCAGAATGGCCTTGTACAAGGAATAAAAAATCACACCGTTAAATACTCTATGGGTACGAAAAAAAAGTACGAAAAAAAACGTTTGTAATTCTTTTTGAAGTACAGATGTGTTATCGACCAGAATGATAAATAAGGCACGCCGGCGCAAACGGCAAGCAAAACGGAGGCCAGAATGGCCTTGTACCAGGAATCAAAAATCACACAGTTAAGTACTCTATGGGTATGAAAAAAAGTAAGAAAAAAAACGTTTGTAACTCTTTGAAGTACAGATGTGATATCAACCGTAACGATAAATAAGGCACGCCGGCGCAAACGGCAAGCAAAACGGAGGTCGAATGGCCTTGTACAAGGAATCAAAATCACACGCTTAAGTACTCTATGGGTACGAAAAAAAGTACGAAAAAAACGTTTGTAATTCTCTTTGAAGTACTGATGTGGTATCGACCAGAATGATAAATAAGGTACACCGGCGCAAACGGCAAGCAAAACGGAGGTCAGAATGGCCTTGTACAAGGAATCAAAAATCACACCGTTAAATACTCTATGGGTACGAAAAAAAGTACGAAAAAAAACGTTTGTAATTCTTTTTGAAGTACGGATGTGTTATCGACCATAACGATAAATAAGGCACGCCGGCGCAAACGGCAAGCAAAACGGAGGCCAGAATGGCCTTGTACAAGGAATCAAAAATCACACCGTTAAGTACTCTATGGGTACGAAAAAGAGTACGATAAAAAACGTTTGTAATTCTCTTTGAAGTACTGATGTGATATCGACCAGAACGATAAATAAGGCATGCCGGTGCAAACGGCAAGCAAAACGGAGGCCAGAATGGCCTTGTACAAGAAATCAAAAATCACACGCTTAAGTACTCTATGGGTACGAAAAAAAGTACGAAAAAAAACGTTTGTAATTCTCTTTGAAGTACCGATGTGATATCGACCGAACGATAAATAAGGCACGCCGGCGCAAACGCAAGCAAAACGGAGGCCGAATGGACTTGTACAAGGAATCAAAAATCACACAAGCTTAAGTACTCTATGGGTACGAAAAAAAGTAAGAAAAAAAACGTTTGTAATTCTCTTTGAATTACTGATGTGTTATCGACCAGAAAGATAAATAAGGCACGCCGGCGCAAACGGCCAGCAAAACGGAGGCCGAATGGCCTTGTACAAGCAATCAAAAATCACACGGTTAAGTACTCTATGGGTACGAAAAAAAGTACGAAAAAAACGTTTGTAATTCTCTTTGAAGTACTGATGTGATATCGACTAGAACGATAAATAAGGCACGCCGGCGCAAATGGCAAGCAAAACGGAGGCCAGAATGGCCTTGTACAAGGAATCAAAAATCACACGCTAAGTACTCTATGGGTACGAAAAAAGTAAGAAAAAAAAACGTTTGTAATTCTCTTTGAAGTACTGATGTGGTATCGACCAGAACGATAAATAAGGCACGCCGGCGCAAACGGCAAGCAAAACGGAGGCCAGAATGGCCTTGTACAAGAAATCAAAAATCACACAGCTAAGTACTCTATGGGTACGAAAAAAAGTACGAAAAAAAAACGTTTATAATTCTCTTTGAAGTACTGATGTGATATCGACCAGAACGATAAATAAGGCACGCCGGCGCAAACGGCAAGCAAAACGGAGGCCAGAATGGCCTTGTACAAGGAATCAAAAATCACACCGTTAAGTACTCTATTGGTACGAAAAAGAGTACGTTAAAAAATGTTTGTAATTCTCTTTGAAGTAATGATGTGATATCGACCAAAACGATAAATAAGGCACGCCGGCGCTAACGGCAAGCAAAACGGAGGCCAGAATGGCTTTGTACAAGGAATCAAAAATCACACAGTTAAGTACTCTATGGGTACGAAAAAAAGTACGAAAAAAAACGTTTGTAATTCTCTTTGAAATACTGATGTGATATCGACCAGAATGAAAAATAAGGCACGCCGGCGCAAACGGCAAGCCAAACGGAGGCCGATTGGCCTTGTACAAGGAATCAAAAATCACACGCTTAAGTACTCTATGGGTAAGAAAAAATGTACGAAAAAAAACGTTTGTAATTCTCTTTGAAGTACCGATGTGATATCGACCGAACGATAAATAAGGCACGCCGGCGCAAACGGCAAGCAAAACGGAGGCCAGAATGGCCTTGTACAAGAAATCAAAAATCACACAGTTAAGCACTCTATGGGTACGAAAAAATGTACGAAAAAAAACGTTTGTTATTTGTCCCGCATATCTCTAGGAATGTATGTAAGTGGGTATGCGGATTCTCTGATTGATAACCATGAAAAATAGATGCTTGCTGCATCATCCGAATAAGTCCCGGTTTTAACTCAAAGGTTTGTGCGGAATGGCCGGAATAACAATAGCCGGGTTGACTTTGACTTCGCCCGGCATGGCGTAGTCTGCCAACGTACGTCTATTATTAGCGGCCATTATCACAAAATCAGTGATTTCTCTTTCTAGTTGTTCTTCAAGATCTCGCTCGGCTCTGTCTGCCAGAACCGCAGAACGGAAATTCCGCCTGTTTGGCCGGATTACGGTTCGCTCGGGGTCAGGGGTGTATAATAACGGTCCCTTTTGACTCCGAGTTTGCATAAACCGGTCCAAAAACAAGTGGAACGAAACCTAAAAGCTAAGAAAGTAAAAGCCTAAACTAAAATTAAAAGCCTAAAGAAAGGAATGGGAAAGAAGAAAAGGAAACAGGACCAGACGGACGTCCAAGAGTTTGGACGGGCGTCCGGATGAAATTGAGATCGGACGGGCGTTTAGTGGTCCAAACTCTCGTCTGAAAAACAGAATACTTGGACGGGCGTTCAAATCTTATGGACGCTCGTCTAAGTGAATAAAAGTGGTTCAGGAACGAAGACTTTCCAGTAAACGGGCGGCCAATTTTCAGACGTCCGTTTAGAAACGGGAAAACAAGAACAGAAAAGAAAAATTTGCAGAAAAGAACAGATAAAAGAAGAGATGAGAAAAGAACTAATCACAAGAGAACCTTAAACCCTAAGCTAAAACCCTGATTAACTGATTACCTAAATGTTTATCAACTAAAAACGGGAATTTAAAACGAAATAAAACAGGAAAAACAAACAGAAAAACAGAAAACAAAAACTAGACAACCGTCCGGTTCCCCGGCAACGGCGACAAAAACTTGTCCCGGATTTTATCAATACAAAACAACAAGTAATAAACCGGTTAACCTCAAGTGCAAGGATCGTAGTATGGAGGCTAGTGCCGGGTCGATCTTACGGGGAACTAGACTGTTGTGAACCCTAGCTTTTGTTTTTAACTAATTATTGTCACGAAAACTAGCCTAAACGAAGAGCTAACCTAAACAAATATTGCATAAAAGTAACTAGACAGAGGAGATTAATCCAATGCTAGGGAAGATTGAAAGCGATAAACTAAACTAAACTAAAGTGCGAAAAAAGTAAACTAAAGCTAAACAATTCAAGTTTCAAGGGATTAAATCAAGTATAACGAACGAACAAGCAATTGATCCACCTATCCTATCAACATTCAATTCCAATTCGGATTATTTCGTGATCTCTACTCAAGTCGTGATTCACCTAATCGAAGGCATAAACTCCTACTCTCGTAGACAAGTTCGTTTTCTAATCTTTTATCTTTCGATGTTAAAGATTACGTCTTTCTAACCTAGGCGTGAAATCTTTCGATTTCTAATCTAGAAAATCAATCTAATAACTTTCGTTTTATTTAGATCAAAGATCCAATCTTTTATCATGGTGATCTAAGGTTGACATGACTCTCATCATATAAACAATCATCAAAGCAAGCATCTTTCGATTAAACATGCAATAAAACATACAAAACATGATAAAAGAAACGAACTTGAAATAGAACTCACAAAATAATCATGAACTAGAAATCAACTGTTGAATTGGACGGCTTCACAACGCTTGTTCAGAGAGGTTTAGCCTCTTAGCATCTTCTTGACAACTCGAATTGATGAATAAAAGTACATGAAATTATCTAATCTAATCTAGAAGTTTAAGTGCATAAAACTAGAGAAAAACTGAAGGAAAAACGCAGCCAAGCTGCCCCTAGGGTTTAGGGTTCGAATATATAATGTATTTGTGCAGAAAACACGCTGCTTTATATAGAAAACTAGGTCGGTTTCAGCATGGCGGCGGCTGGACACCCGTCTGGAATGGGTGAACGCCCGTCCACTCTACATATGAACTTCAAATCGGGCCGAGTCATGATCAGACGCTCGTCCACTAGCGTCCACTCCTGCGTCCAAACTCTCTGAATCACTTTTCCTCTTCTGGACGCTCGTTCACTCTGGCAGACGCCCGTCCACTCTGGACGCCAGTTCAAGGTTCTGAACGTTCGTCCATTATGATCGAATTTTGATTTCTTGATCTTTATCTCTTTTATCTCTATCCCATTCCTTCATTATCTCTTATATCATCAATTAGCTCGAACTTAATCAACTTTTGATCATCTTTTGAACCTCGACCATGTATCTATAACACATAAGAACATCGCAAAAATGTAATAATGTCCAAATAATCATAAAAACATAATTAAAACACCAAAAACAACCTATTTTGCGATCAACCCTTTTAAAATATCATTCGCTCAATATCTCCATTAAATACTCGTTTCTTGTGCAAACTCATACAAAATATGGGGGAAATTAACATAGAATATAGCCTTATAAATCGCATAAAATCACCCTTAACAACTCCCCCACACTTAGCTTTTGCTCGTCCCGAGCAAAACAAAACGAAAATAAGGCTCGAGAAAAGATAGACATCTCAGACAATATAACATAGATCCAATAAATCAGAAGTTCACCACTGTGTGTGCAAAGCCATAGAAAACTTCCACTAAATCCAAACTTGAGAAACTCAACGCAAAACTAGCTAATACCCCCTCGTAGACTAGCAACAAATGACACTCATAAGATGTACCCTACAAACGTGATATACCCCGAAGAAGATGATCGAATATATCTAGGGCCTTTCGAAATACTCGAGAGGATAATCCCTACAACATATCCGTCGGTTTACTCGGGGATAAGATAGACGATAACTTAGTCATTTATTCATTTCATAATAATTCTTAGTTGATTTAACTTGTTCACTTATAAACACACATCGAATGAGCTCTTGCCCCGTCATAGCGTAATAGGATATTCGAGATATACCCTACCTTACTCCAATCATAAGGCGCTTTTCTTCGATCGTCGTGAGCTTTTAGTCATCATGGTGGTATAGGACATACGTGGTACACCCTACCTCACTCAAATCATCGACTAGCTTCCGACACACCCAATTAATTCATTATTAATTCAACTTTTTCATTTGACAATAAGCTACGTGTTACTTATCACATTCAAACTTCTAGATATTCACAGTATGTCATACTCGGAACTAAATACAAACTATCATAAATCTCAAGATATATACGTAGCACTAAGTACATGACTTATAAGAAAATAAAAAATCACTCGTCCAAAAGGGGTATAGCTTTATAAATAGCTCATCATTTACTATGGCTCGTGAAAATCGATCTCAGGTGAAACAACTAACTTATCAAACATATGATATATAGCTTGGATGACTATAAAAAAACGAACTAAGATTATGCATTTGCTTACTCGGGACAAAACAAAAACAAAAATGTCAGAAAATTTGAAAATTTGAGCTCACTTTGCATAGAAACATATTGATATAAGCAAATGTGTAGATACATATCGAACATTCCCCTCCCCCACACTTAAAGAGCAACATGTCCTCATGTTGTGCAGAACGAAAGAAAAGATAAAAGACTTAGCTGATCTCAAACGTCGGTCAGGCCGGAGCCTACACAGTGACACTTAGAACTCGTAACCAGACAACGTAGCTCGACAAAACCGCCAAAAACACACCTGCACGACTTGACAAACACGGAACTATCTCGGGGAAAACGGGGAATTATACCAAAATGAAAAGATAGAGCATAATCAACAAGAGATAAAGCATCCAATACAACCAAAAAAGGAGAAACCAAGCCGAAATGAAAGTACGGGTGCCTTATGGCTTACATGATCCATCGAGAGAATAATCAGTAGCAACATCAAAAATTACAATGAACCATATAAGTAAGAAGGAGCAGAAATATACAACCACCAGAGCTAGTGCAAATCAAAAAATAGACAAAGGAAATCAAGACTGCCCCGGTGCCGGGGTATCATCAGCCGGAGGAACAGCAGAATCAGCAGCAGTGGTGGGATCAGTGGAAGGCACAGCAGCCGTAGACGTCGTCGATGAAGGAGCCGGCTGCGTAACCGGGGCAGTAACAGTCCCAGTAGGTCTCTCCTCCGCGACCTCCTCATCATCAGGCTCTTTCTCCGCCTCAAGGACATCGGCAATAACCTGCTCGATCGCATCGGAAAAGAGGAACTCCGTATCACTCTCCTTGAAAATCCGCATATCCCTCGGTTTCTTGCCCTCCACAATGCACTTTAGCACGTACATCATGTTCTTCTGTGTCTCCTGGATATCAGTCATCCAATCTCGTAGGCTGTTGGCCATGCTGTACCGAGCCCTCTCCGCAGGAGATAAACTAGACAAGGGTGGAACCGGAGGTGGTGCCGAAGACGAACCAGGCTCACGTGCTATCTCAGCCTCAGTCTCAGTCTGACCCGAAGATTTCTCTTTCTCCCTCTGTAAGAACCTAGGATTCTTCGGTTTGTGATCGGTCTTGTACTCGGGAACTTGAGCATCTTGACAGAGACCGTGTATCAAATGTGGACATATCAAGCATCGTGTGTATACCTTCTGATTCATAGAAATCTCATCGAAAATCGCTTGCCCTACATCAACATTGAGCTTGAAGGTCAAGGCATATAGCATCTCAAGGTCACCAATGTGGAAGTGAGTCAGGTTGTTCTTAGGTAACAACCGGTTCTGAATAAACTGACATTGGACCTTCCAATCTTCCGTCCAACTCGTAGTGATCAATTCCTTCCTATCTCCACCCGGTCTGAGTGTCCAAGGCACCTCGGGGCACACCAACAACCGTAACTCCTCCAACGGATCCTCACCGGCATCTCGTTTGGCCTTTATCGCCTCCTTGTAGTCCAACCCCTCAAAAGGACCCAAACCGTACTTCCCATTGATAACCGCCGGTGTAAACGGCACCTTAACCCCTCGAACAAATGACCATCCCGGTTCTCAAATCCGTCTCCGAACAATTTGCATAGAACTCACGAACGAGTGTAGCATTGACTGGAGTCCTAGGGGTTGTCATCAGTGCTTCCCACTTCATGTCCTTTAACAGCTGCACAAATGCGGGGTCCACCTTCGCGTCTAAAATGGCTCTCTCTATCAACATCGTCCGAGTCAGATAATGCTTATTATAGACCTCCATCGCCTTAGGATTGATGAATCGACGAGCAAAAGGAATAGGGATAGCTGGTCTCACTCTCTGTCGAACCGGCTCATCTCCCTCAGGCTCATTGTCTTGCTCACCCCGAGCTTCCGCCGCCCTAGTTTGCATCCTCACTAACGGCTCATCATCAGTTTCAGACCCAGATTCAGGTTCATCTTGCAAAGGAACTCTAGTTTGACCTCTAGGAGGGTTCTGACGCTCACCAATACGAATTCCTTGATTGGGATTGACTAAAGTGGGGTCCACACCCTTCTTCTTCTTGGCAGGTTCCTTAGCTACCCCTTTACCATGCCTCTTCTGAACCTGTTTATGCACCATCTTAACCTAAAACTAACCAAACAACAATCCCAAACCCAAATTCAAACACAACCACCCGTTTATCGTCCAAACGGGATTTCCCAAACAACGCACCACCAAACCAACATCAAAACCACAATGCAACCCATCAAAATCATCCATAACCATCCCATATCATCAACCAAGAAAGAAAAATAAACAAAACACGGAGAAGAAAACAAATAAGACAAGTGTATGCAAAAAAAGTCGACTCGAAAATCGAACTCGGGAAAAATGTGAATTAATCCATGAAAAGCTTATAAAATCTTACCAAGGACGTTGAAAGGATGATGATTATGCTGATTAGAAGTCCCAAACGTGAACCAACGAGACCAAAGATTGGATTTTTCCAATAGACAACCGCACACTCTAGATTACTGATTCGAAACAACGGTTGTATGGTGGTGGATTTCGTTTGAAAAACCAAAAAGAGGGGGTTGAGAGCTGTTCGTAGGGCTTTGAATCGCCCAATTTGGTGTAGAGATGAGGATTTTCGAGCAAAGGGAGGCAAAAAGTCGGGTTTTTCAATTTAAATTTTCCGATTCGAATAAAGAATGGAAGCAGGGGGTATATATAGACGCAGGTCTGGACGGGCGTCCATGAGAATGGACGGGCGTCCAGCCGGAAAGCATATGAACTGGACGGGCGTCCATAAAAACAGACGCTCGTCTAGATGGACAAATCACATACAGCGTTGAAAGAGATATATCAGACGGACGTCCAAGAATTTTGGACGGACGTCCAAGAATTTTGGACGCTCGTCCAAAAGTGTGCATGGCGGACGGGCATCCAAGGCACTGGACGGGCGTCCATAGAGAAAAATTTCAAAAATCCATACAATTTAAATTTGAACTTGCATTGTCTTATTAAACTTAAATTAAAATTTCAAACATATAAATAAAAATCAACGAACAACATAAAATCACTAGAAGATACGCTAAAACAAACAGAAAACAGTGGGTTGCCTCCCACCAAGCGCTCTTGTTTTACGTCGTTTGCTCGACGAAACAACCTAACTAACGCTAGTCTGCATAAATCTCGTCCCAATCCACCAAACGGATGAGACGGCGAAGCATATCAATAGCAGGAGGGAAATCATAGTCGTCTTGTATGCCCCAGTCATCTCCAGCCACCTCTAAACCTCTAAAATGTGAATCCTGTAGTACCAGCGCTAGATCTGTCAGCATAGGGTCATTTAGGACCGTATATGGACGTCCTATAGCTTCCTGGAGCTCCTCAGTAGTGAAATCACTACCTCCCGAACAGCGGGGGACAATGAGAACATAGGTGATGGTCTTCGTACGGGTACTAAGCTCAAAATCTACGTGCAAGACTATAGTGCCTCCTGGTCCATCAGCTACTGTAATCAGTGGGATCCGACTAATGATGGGGAACTCCTCCGGAAGAACTCCGTAATCCATATCTAAAAAGCAAACTAACTGACCGATATAAACAGAAAAACTTAGTCAACTAAAACTTAATTAACTAAAACTTAAATAAATATAACACTAATAGCCTAAACAGAATTTAACTAATATAATAAGGGATATCTAGGATGCCTCCTAGTCGCGCTTTGGTTAATGTCGTTAGCTCGACACTTATGAATCTAGCCTGGATCGTGGCCATTTGACTTTTCTCGCACCCACTACTTCGTGTAAGCTCGATCGCAGTGTGGCCGCGAGCAAGACACTTAACACATGGGGTTAAATCTTTTATAGCTTTCCAAATACGGTTAAACTTCCCCATGGTTGACCTCTTCGTCTTCTGAAGCTTCTGATGACATCTGCGTTGACGCTCCTTCCAATACTCTTCCATATCCCAACTACCGGCTAGAACCTCCTCGATTGACCAATACCGTCATTCTCGAAAACAGTCGGGTGAAAAGTCGTCGAATTCTTCGACTTTTGTAGCACCACATCCAAGGATATCGAGAAACCGAACGGTCAAAGGCTTGTCTTTAGGCTCACCAATGTAGTGTTTGCACCTCTCCGTTCACTCGAAACGGCTGGTCACCATAACCTCGTAGTTCTAGAACGCCTCCAGGAATAATCTGGAGAATTTCAAAGGGACCGGACCAACGTGTCCTCAACTTCCCTGGAAACAAATGTAACCTAGAATTGTAAAGAAGGACTTGTTCTCCGACTCGAAACTCTCTCTTCTTAATCTTAGCATCGTGGAGTAGCTTCATCATATCCTTACTAATCCTGGCACTTTCGTAAGCCTGGAGTCTGAATTCGTCTAGCTCATGTAACTGCTGTAGTCGATGTTTTCCACAAGATTGAGAATCAAAGTTCAGAAACTTTGTAGCCCAATAAGCTCTATGCTCTAACTCGACAGCGGATGACATGGTTTCCCGTAGACCATTTGATATGGAGATGTCCCCATAGGGGTTTTATAGGCGAGCTTCGTAAGCCCGAGTACATCATCCAATTTCAAACTCCGGTCCTTTCTATGACTTGTTTACCGTTTTCTCCAGGATTTTCTTGATGCTCGGTTGCTTCTTTCAACCCGACCACTAGTCATCGGATGATATGGTGTGCCAGTTTTATGACGAACACCATACTTTTCAAGTACTTCTTTCTAGGGGTCGGTTGCAGAAATGCGTCCCTTCATCACTGATCAAGGCATGTGGACATCCAAACCTCACGAAGATATTCTTCTTTAGAAATTTCATTACCGTCTTATGATCATTGTGAGGAGTGGCTTGAGCCTCCACCCATTTAGACACATAGTCTACGCAGACTAAGATGTATTTGTTACCGCAAGATGATGGGAATGGTCCCATAAAATCGATACCCCACACATCAAAGACTTCGCATTCTAGGATGGGTTTCAAAGGCATGTCAAAACGCCTTGTCAGAGTACCGGTTCTTTGGCACCTATCACAAGCTTTACAGAAAGCTTCTGTATCTTTAAAGATCGTAGGCCAATAGAAACCGGATTGAAAGATCTTAGCAACGGTTTTCCACGGACCAAAGTGACCCCCAGTGGGTCCACTATGGCACTGCTCAATAATATCCCGTTGCTCGATTCGTGAACACATCTTCTTAGCAAACCATCTTTACGAGATCTTAAAAAGATAAGGTTCATCCCAAACGAAATATTTCAAATCGAGAGAAGAACTTTTTCTTCTCCTGATAAGACATCTCTGGATCGAGATAACGGCCATGAAGGTAGTTTACAATGGAAGAATACCATGGAACATCAGGAGGACAACCGTCTATCAACATAATGATTTCTAGAGGAAAGTAAAGATCTATATCATCTGGATCATTCTTTTCCTCGTTAAACATTCTAGAAACGTGATCAGCCACTACGTTTTCACTGCCCTTTTTGTCCTTAATTTGAACGTCAAACTCCTGTAGGGTCAGTATCCAACGTAGTAGGCGCGGTTTAGCCTCTTTCTTAGTCATCGATATCGCAAAATGGCGTGATCGGTCCACACAATCACTTGAGCTCCCAACAAGTAACTACGAAACTTGTCCATAGCAAAAACTACGGCCAAAAGCTCCTTTTCGGTAGTGGTATAGTGAACTTGAGAGGGGTTCAATGTGTGACTGGCGTAATAGATAGGTTGGAACTTCCCCTTGATCTTTTGCCCTAGAACAGCACCAACAACATAGTTTGATGCGTCGCACATAAGCTCAAACGGTAGGTTCCAGTCGGGCGAAATAAGAATTGGAGCAGATATTAAACGATCCTTAAGCTCCTCAAACGCTTTCTTGCAGCTCTCATCAAAATTAAACTCAACGTCTTCCTTTAGTAAAGTGGACAGGGGCTTGGCTATCTTGGAGAAGTCTTGAATGAACCTTCTCGTAGAAGCCGACATGTCCAAGAAAGCCTCTCACTTCGCGCACGCTTTAGGGATAGCTCATCTTCTCGATAGCTTCCACTTTTGCCCCGTCAACTCGCTATACCTTTGGTGAGATCTTGTGGCCAAGAACTATTCCTTCATCTACCATGAAATGGCATTTTTCCCAATTAAGTACTAAGTTCTTTTCCACACATCTGGATAACACTTGATCAAGATTGTCAAGGCAATCATCAAAGGATTGACCAAAAACCGAAAAATCGTCCATAAAAATCTCCATACACTTTTCTACTAGCCCGTCAAAGATAGCCATCATACACCTTTGAAAGGTGGCTGGGGCATTACAGAGACCAAATGGCATCCGCCTGTAAGCGAATGTACCATAAGGGCAGGTGAAATTGGTCTTCTCTTGGTCAGCTGGATCAATGGGTATCTGGAAATATCCTGAATATCCATCTAGGAAGCAGTAGAATGCGTGTCCCGCCAGACGCTCGAGCATCTGGTCAATGAATGGAAGGGGAAAGTGATCTTTCATGGTTACCTCATTGAGCTTTCGATAATCGATGCAGACTCTGTAACCAGTGACAAGTCTCAATGCAATTTCCTCTCCCTTCTCATTCTTCTCAATCGTAATTCCACCTTTCTTGGGAACTACTTGAGTCGGGGAAACCCATTCACTATCCGCGATGGCATAAATGATTCCCATGTCCAGAAGTTTGATGATTTCCTTTTTAACAACTTCTTGCATATGAGGGTTAAGCCTCTTCTGGGGCTGTCTAATACACTTCGCACCCTCATTTGTCTTGATCTTATGCATACAGATGTCCGGAGATATCCTTCTGATATCTCCTACCTGCCAACCAAAGGCTTCTTCATTTTTCTTCAAGACGTTGATTAGTTTCATTTCCTCTAAACGAGAAAGCTTGGCAGATATAATCAGTGGAAGCTTGTCACCTTCTCTTAAAAACACATACTTGAGATGTTTAGGCAACGGCTTTAGCACTAAATTTGTAGGGGGGGTCTTCTAAACTAGACTTGAGATCTCCACTTTTCAACTCAATATCGTTGAGTTTACACTGTGGTCCCACTGCCAAAGCTTCTCCTTCGAATAATTCTTCCTCAAAATCAGCTGCTAATTGATCTAGATTAACCACACCATGAGTATTTAGGTTGTCAACTAATCGCTCGTATTCCGCTTCTACAGCCATGACTTGTCTATCCATATAATCAATGAAACCATCCGTCATATAATCAATGGAAAAGCCGGTCGGGGGTCCAGAGGGTACTTGAATGGACTTTAAGACATTGTAACTCACCTCTTGATCACCAACTCGGATAGTCACTTGTCCACCATCGCAATCGATGAGGGCTCTAGCTGTAGATAAGAAAGGTCTTCCAAGAATCAGGGGGACGTTTTCATCTTTCTCCATATCTAAAACATACCAATCGACTGGAAAGGTAAATCTATCAATCTGAACCAAAACGTCTTTTAGGATCCCTGAAGCTTTCTTAGAAGATCTATCAGCGAATTGTAAACTCATAGTAGTGGGTTCTAGAAGGCTTTGTAAACCGAGCTGTTTGCATACAGACATTGGCATAAGGCTTATAGAGGCACCTAGATCGCACAAAGAATTAGGGAAAACTAGACCTCCCATTACTAATGTAAGTACGAACTTACCAGGGTCACCTCTTTTAATTGGTAAGTTTTCATAATTAATCATGGAACAATCCTCGCCAATTTGCCTTTCCATGCCTGCTAGTTTCTTTTTCGAAGACACAACATCCTTGATTAATTTTGTATACTTAGGCATCTCGACCAAGACATCTGATAATGGAAGATTCACCTGAGTATTTTTTAAAAGGTTTACCACCTTTTCATACTTCTTATCCTCAATCAAGGGAATGTTGCTCTTTCTTGGTGGAAATGGAAGTTTCTTACGGTCATCCTCAGAGAAAACCTTCTTTGAGGATGCACTAACAGCTCTGTCTTCCGCATCCTTCCAACGAACAAACTTTTTCGTATTTCTTAGTAGTCGGGGATCGGCCTCCCGACTTTCCCTTGCTTTTTCGGGCCTCGAGGGATCGACACTTGAGGATCTCCAAATTTTTCCACCTCTCGGGGATCGGCCACCCGAGTTTTCTCTTGC
This sequence comes from Gentiana straminea, assembly GCA_036785695.1. NCBI lineage: Eukaryota > Viridiplantae > Streptophyta > Magnoliopsida > Gentianales > Gentianaceae > Gentiana > Gentiana straminea. The sequence continues at coordinate 82,497 of JAVUPR010000122.1, read as the reverse complement.
GCTTGAGGGGAGTGTAGGTGCTCGGCTTCCCCTCCCCGCCTTATCAATGGCAGGGAGGGGCTAGTGGTTTCCCGGATGGGAAGGACCACTAACTTGAGTACCGCTCCTCGTATTCATTGCACCGGCCTCCTCTTTACCGTATTGAGTTGAGGGCACGAGGTCGGTACATGGGCCTTTGTTCAAGTCGGCTTGAGCAACTTGACCACCCTTTGGATTCTTCTCGGTGAAACTGGGCAGCTGCCCTGGGGGTCTAAAAGCTAACTGCTCAGCCAGTTGCCCAATTTGTCTCTCGAGATTCTTCATTGACCTGCTTTGCTCCTCTAACTTGGCTTCAAATGGCAAGCAAAACGGAGGCCAGAATGGCCTTGTACAAGGAATCAAAAATCACACAGTTAAGTACTCTATGGGTATGAAAAAAGTAAGAAAAAAAACGTTTGTAATTCTCTTTGAAGTACTGATGTGGTATCGACCAGAACGATAAATAAGGCACGCCGGCGCAAACGGCAAGCAAAACGGAGGCCGAATGGCCTTGTACAAGAAATCAAAAATCACACGCTTAAGTACTCTATGGGTACGAAAAAAAGTACGAAAAAAACGTTTATAATTCTCTTTGAAGTACTGATGTGATATCGACCAGAACGATAAATAAGGCACGCCGGCGCAAACGGAAAGCAAAATGGAGGCCAGAATGGCCTTGTACAAGGAATCAAAAATCACACCGTTAAGTACTCTGTTGGTACGAAAAAGAGTACGTTAAAAAACGTTTGTAATTCTCTTTGAAGTAATGATGTGATATCGACCAAAACGATAAATAAGGCACGCCGGCGCAAACGGCAAGCAAAACGGAGACCAGAATGGCCTTGTACAAGGAATCAAAAATCACACAGTTAAGTACTCTATGGGTACGAAAAAAAGTACGAAAAAAAACGTTTGTAATTCTCTTTGAAATACTGATGTGATATCGACCAGAACGAAAAATAAGGCACGCCGGCGCAAACGGCAAGCCAAATGGAGGCCAGATTGGCCTTGTACAAGGAATCAAAAATCACACAGTTAAGTACTCAATGGGTACGAAAAAAAGTACGAAAAAAAAACGTTTGTAATTCTCTTTGAAGTACTGATGTGATATCGACCAGAATGATAAATAAGGCACGCCGGCGCAAACGGCAAGCAAAACGGAGGCCAGAATGGCCTTGTACAAGAAATCAAAAATCACACAGTTAAGCACTCTATGGGTACGAAAAAATGTACGAAAAAAACGTTTGTTATTTGTCCCGCATATCTCTAGGAATGTATGTAAGTGGGTGTGCGGATTCTCTGATTGATAACCATGAAAAATAGATGCATTCTGCATCATCTGAATAAGTCCCGGTTTTAACTCAAAGGTTTGTGCGAATGGCCGGAATAACAATAGCCGGGTTGACTTTGACTTCGCCCGGCATGGCGTAGTCCGCCAACGTACGTCTATTATTAGCGGCCATTATCACAAAATCAGTGATTTCTCTTGCTAGTTGTTCTTCAAGATCTCGCTCGGCTCTGTCTGCCAGAACCGCCGAACGGAAATTCCGCCTGTTTGGCCGGACTACGGTTCGCTCGGGGTCAGGGGTGTATAATAACGGTCCCTTTTGACTCCGAGTTTGCATAAACCGGTCCAAAAACAAGTGGAACGAAACCTAAAAGCTAAGAAAGTAAAAGCCTAAACTAAAATTAAAAGCCTAAAGAAAGGAATGGGAAAGAAGAAAAGGAAACAGGACCAGACGGACGTCCAAGAGTTTGGACGGGCGTCCGGATGAAATTGAGATCGGACGGGCGTTTAGTGGTCCAAACGCTCGTCTGAAAAACAGAATACTTGGACGGGCGTTCAAATCTTATGGACGCTCGTCTAAGTGAATAAAAGTGGTTCGGGAACGAAGACTTTCCAAGAAACGGGCGCCAATTTTCGGACGTCCGTTTAGAAACGGGAAAACAAGAACGAAAAAAGAAAAATTTGCGAAAAGAACGTATAAAAGAAGAGATGAGAAAAGAACTAATCACAAGAGAACCTTAAACCCTAAGCTAAAACCCCGATTAACGATTACCTAAATGTTTATCAACTAAAAACGGGAATTTAAAACGAAATAAAACAGGAAAAACAAACAGAAAAACAGAAAACAAAAACTAGACAAGCGTCCGGTTCCCCGGCAACGGCGCCAAAAACTTGTCCCGGATTTTATCAATACAAAACAACAAGTAATAAACCGGTTAACCTCAAGTGCAAGGATCGTAGTATGGAGGCTAGTGCCGGGTCGATCTTACGGGGAACTAGACTGTTGTGAACCCTAGCTTTTGTTTTTAACTAATTATTGTCATGAAAACTAGCCTAAACGAAGAGCTAACCTAAACAAATATTGCATAAAAGTAACTAGACAGAGGAGATTAATCCAATGCTAGGGAAGATTGAAAGCGATAAACTAAACTAAACTAAAGTGCAGAAAAAGTAAACTAAAGCTAAACAATTCAAGTTTCAAGGGATTAAATCAAGTATAACGAACGAACAAGCAATTGATCCACCTATCCTATCAACATTCAATTCCAATTCAGATTATTTCGTGATCTCTACTCAAGTCGTGATTCACCTAATCGAAGGCATAAACTCCTACTCTCGTAGACAAGTTCGTTTTCTAATCTTTTATCTTTCGATGTGAAAGATTACGTCTTTCTAACCTAGGCGTGAAATCTTTCGATTTCTAATCTAGAAAATCAATCTAATAACTTTCGTTTTATTTAGATCAAAGATCCAATCTTTTATCATGGTGATCTAAGGTTGACATGACTCTCATCATATAAACAATCATCAAAGCAAGCATCTTTCTATTAAACATGCAATAAAACATACAAAACATGATAAAAGAAACGAACTTGAAATAGAACTCACAAAATAATCACGAACTAGAAATCAACTGTTGAATTGGACGACTTCACAACGCTTGTTCAGAGAGGTTTAGCCTCTTAGCATCTTCTTGACAACTCGAATTGATGAATAAAAGTACATGAAATTATCTAATCTAATCTAGAAGTTTAAGTGCATAAAACTAGAGAAAAACTGAAGGAAAAACGCAGCCAAGCTGCCCCTTGGGTTTAGGGTTCGAATATATAATGTATTTGTGGAGAAAACACGCTGCTTTATATAGAAAACTGGGTCGGTTTCAGCATGGCGGCGGCTGGACGCCCGTCTGGAATGGGTGAACGCCCGTCCACTCTGCATATGAACTTCAAATCGGGCCGAGTCATGATCAGACGCTCGTCCACTAGCGTCCACTCCTGCGTCCAAACTCTCTGAATAACTTTTCCTCTTACGGACGCTCGTTCACTCGCGAGACGCCGGTCCACTCGGACGCCGCTTCATGGTTACGAACGTTCGTCCATTATGATCGAATTTTGATTTCTTGATCTTTATCTCTTTTATCTCTATCCCATTCCTTCATTATCTCTTATATCATCAATTAGCTCGAACTTAATCAACTTTTGATCATCTTTTGAACCTCGACCATGTATCTATAACACATAAGAACATCGCAAAAATGTAATAATGTCCAAATAATCATAAAAACATAATTAAAACACCAAAAACAACCTATTTTGCGATCAACCCTTTTAAAATATCATTCTCTCAATATCTCCATTAAATACTCGTTTCTTATGCAAACTCATAAAAATATGGGGGAAATTAACATAGAATATAGCCTTATAAATCGCATAAAATCACCCTTAACATTATTCTCTTTGAAGTACTGATGTGATATCGACCAGAACGATAAATAAGGCATGCCGGCGCAAACGACAAGCAAAACGGAGGCCAGAATGGCCTTGTACAAGGAATCAAAAATCACACAGTTAAGTACTCTATGGGTACGAAAAAAATTATGAAAAAAAATGTTTGTAATTCTCTTTGAAGTACTGATGTGATATCGACCAGAACGATAAATAAGGCACGCCGGCGCAAACGGCAAGCAATACGGAGGCCAGAATGGCATTGTACAAGGAATCAAAAATCACCCAGTTAAGTACTCTATGGGTATGAAAAAAAGTATGAAAAAAATGTTTGTAATTCTCTTTGAAGTACTGATGTGATATCGACCAGAACGATAAATAAGGCACGCCGGCGCAAACGGCAAGCAAAACGGAGGCCAGAATGGCCTTGTACAAGAAATCAAAAATCACATAGTTAAGTACTCTATGGGTACGAAAAAAAGTATGAAAAAAACGTTTGTAATTCTCTTTGAAGTACTGATGTGATATCGACCAGAACGATAAATAAGGCACGCCGGCGCAAACGGCAAGCAAAACGGAGGCCGTAATGGCCTTGTACAAGGAATCAAAAATCACACGCTTAAGTACTCTATGGGTACGAAAAAAAGTATGAAAAAAACGTTTGTAATTCTCTTTGAAGTACCGATGTGATATCGACCGAACGATAAATAAGGCACGCCGGCGCAAACGGCAAGCAAAACGGAGGCCGAAATGGCCTTGTACAAGAAATCAAAAATCACACGCTAAGTACTCTATGGGTACGAAAAAAAGTATGAAAAAAACGTTTGTAATTCTCTTTGAAGTACCGATGTGATATCGACCGAACGATAAATAAGGCACGCCGGCGCAAACGGCAAGCAAAACGGAGGCCGTAATGGCCTTGTACAAGAAATCAAAAATCACACAGTTAAGTACTCTATGAGTACGAAAAAAAGTACGAAAAAAACGTTTGTAATTCTCTTTGAAATACTGATGTGATATCGACCAGAACGATAAATAAGGCACGCCGGCGCAAACGGCAAGCAAAACGGAGGCCAGAATGGCCTTGTACAAGGAATCAAAAATCACACTGTTAAGTAATCTATGGGTTCGAAAAAAGTACGAAAAAATACGTTTGTAATTCTCTTTGAAGTACTGATGTGATATCGACCATAACGATAAATAAGGCACACCGGCGCAAACGGCAAGCAAAACGGAGGCCAGAATGGCCTTGTACAAAATCAAAAATCATACGCTTAAGTACTCTATGGGTACGAAAAAAAGTACGAAAAAAACGTTTGTAATTCTCTTTGAAGTACCGATGTGATATCGACCGAACGATAAATAAGGCACGCCGGCGCAAACGGCAAGCAAAACGGAGGCCGAATGGCCTTGTACAAGGAATCAAAAATCACACGCTTAAGTACTCTATGGGTACGAAAAAAAGTACGAAAAAAATGTTGGGTACGAAAAAAAGTACGAAAAAAAAACGTTTGTAATTCTCTTTGAAGTACCGATGTGATATCGACCGAACGATAAATAAGGCACGCCGGCGCAAACGGCAAGCAAAACGGAGGCCGAATGGCCTTGTACAAGGAATCAAAAATCACACGCTTAAGTACTCTATGGGTACGAAAAAAAGTACGAAAAAAAACGTTTGTAATTCTCTTTGAAGTACCGATGTGATATCGACCGAACGATAAATAAGGCACGCCGGCGCAAACGGCAAGCAAAACGGAGGCCGAATGGCCTTGTACAAGGAATCAAAAATCACACGCTAAGTACTCTATGGGTACGAAAAAAAGTACGAAAAAAAACGTTTGTAATTCTCTTTGAAGTACCGATGTGATATCGACCGAACGATAAATAAGGCACGCCGGCGCAAACGGCAAGCAAAACGGAGGCCGAATGGCCTTGTACAAGGAATCAAAAATCACACGCTTAAGTACTCTATGGGTACGAAAAAAAGTACGAAAAAAAACGTTTGTAATTCTCTTTGAAGTACCGATGTGATATCGACCGAACGATAAATAAGGCACGCCGGCGCAAACGGCAAGCAAAACGGAGGCCGAATGGCCTTGTACAAGGAATCAAAAATCACACGCTAAGTACTCTATGGGTACGAAAAAAAGTACGAAAAAAAAACGTTTGTAATTCTCTTTGAAGTACCGATGTGATATCGACCGAACGATAAATAAGGCACGCCGGCGCAAACGGCAAGCAAAACGGAGGCCGAATGGCCTTGTACAAGGAATCAAAAATCACACGCTTAAGTACTCTATGGGTACGAAAAAAAAGTACGAAAAAAAACGTTTGTAATTCTCTTTGAAGTACCGATGTGATATCGACCGAACGATAAATAAGGCACGCCGGCGCAAACGGCAAGCAAAACGGAGGCCGAAATGGCCTTGTACAAGGAATCAAAAATCACACGCTAAGTACTCTATGGGTACGAAAAAAAGTACGAAAAAAAACGTTTGTAATTCTCTTTGAAGTACCGATGTGATATCGACCGAACGATAAATAAGGCACGCCGGCGCAAACGGCAAGCAAAACGGAGGCCGAATGGCCTTGTACAAGGAATCAAAAATCACACGCTTAAGTACTCTATGGGTACGAAAAAAAGTACGAAAAAAAAACGTTTGTAATTCTCTTTGAAGTAATGATGTGATATCGACCGAACGATAAATAAGGCACGCCGGCGCAAACGGCAAGCAAAACGGAGGCCGAATGGCCTTGTACAAGGAATCAAAAATCACACGCTTAAGTACTCTATGGGTACGAAAAAAAGTACGAAAAAAAACGTTTGTAATTCTCTTTGAAGTACCGATGTGATATCGACCGAACGATAAATAAGGCACGCCGGCGCAAACGGCAAGCAAAACGGAGGCCGAATGGCCTTGTACAAGGAATCAAAAATCACACGCTTAAGTACTCTATGGGTACGAAAAAAAGTACGAAAAAAAAACGTTTGTAATTCTCTTTGAAGTACCGATGTGATATCGACCGAACGATAAATAAGGCACGCCGGCGCAAACGGCAAGCAAAACGGAGGCCGAATGGCCTTGTACAAGGAATCAAAAATCACACAGCTTAAGTACTCTATGGGTACGAAAAAAAGTACGAAAAAAAACGTTTGTAATTCTCTTTGAAGTACCGATGTATATCGACCGAACGATAAATAAGGCACGCCGGCGCAAACGGCAAGCAAAACGGAGGCCGAATGGCCTTGTACAAGGAATCAAAAATCACACGCTTAAGTACTCTATGGGTACGAAAAAAAGTACGAAAAAAAAACGTTTGTAATTCTCTTTGAAGTACCGATGTGATATCGACCGAACGATAAATAAGGCACGCCGGCGCAAACGGCAAGCAAAACGGAGGCCGAATGGCCTTGTACAAGGAATCAAAAATCACACGCTAAGTACTCTATGGGTACGAAAAAAAGTACGAAAAAAAAACGTTTGTAATTCTCTTTGAAGTACCGATGTGATATCGACCGAACGATAAATAAGGCACGCCGGCGCAAACGGCAAGCAAAACGGAGGCCGAATGGCCTTGTACAAGGAATCAAAATCACACGCTAGTACTCTATGGGTACGAAAAAAAAAGTACGAAAAAAAAAACGTTTGTAATTCTCTTTGAAGTACCGATGTGATATCGACCGAACGATAAATAAGGCACGCCGGCGCAAACGGCAAGCAAAACGGAGGCCGAAATGGCCTTGTACAAGGAATCAAAAATCACACAAGCTAAGTACTCTATGGGTACGAAAAAAAGTACGAAAAAAAACGTTTGTAATTCTCTTTGAAGTACCGATGTGATATCGACCGAACGATAAATAAGGCACGCCGGCGCAAACGGCAAGCAAAACGGAGGCCGAATGGCCTTGTACAAGGAATCAAAAATCACACGCTTAAGTACTCTATGGGTACGAAAAAAAGTACGAAAAAAAAAACGTTTGTAATTCTCTTTGAAGTACCGATGTGATATCGACCGAACGATAAATAAGGCACGCCGGCGCAAACGGCAAGCAAAACGGAGGCCGAATGGCCTTGTACAAGGAATCAAAAATCACACGCTAAGTACTCTATGGGTACGAAAAAAAGTACGAAAAAAAACGTTTGTAATTCTCTTTGAAGTACCGATGTGATATCGACCGAACGATAAATAAGGCACGCCGGCGCAAACGGCAAGCAAAACGGAGGCCGAATGGCCTTGTACAAGGAATCAAAAATCACACGCTTAAGTACTCTATGGGTACGAAAAAAAGTACGAAAAAAAACGTTTGTAATTCTCTTTGAAGTACCGATGTGATATCGACCGAACGATAAATAAGGCACGCCGGCGCAAACGGCAAGCAAAACGGAGGCCGAATGGCCTTGTACAAGGAATCAAAAATCACACGCTTAAGTACTCTATGGGTACGAAAAAAAGTACGAAAAAAAACGTTTGTAATTCTCTTTGAAGTACTATGTGATATCGACCGAACGATAAATAAGGCACGCCGGCGCAAACGGCAAGCAAAACGGAGGCCGAATGGCCTTGTACAAGGAATCAAAAATCACACACTTAAGTACTCTATGGGTACGAAAAAAAGTACGAAAAAAAACGTTTGTAATTCTCTTTGAAGTACCGATGTGATATCGACCGAACGATAAATAAGGCACGCCGGCGCAAACGGCAAGCAAAACGGAGGCCGAATGGCCTTGTACAAGGAATCAAAAATCACACGCTTAAGTACTCTATGGGTACGAAAAAAAGTACGAAAAAAAAACGTTTGTAATTCTCTTTGAAGTACCGATGTGATATCGACCGAACGATAAATAAGGCACGCCGGCGCAAACGGCAAGCAAAACGGAGGCCGAATGGCCTTGTACAAGGAATCAAAAATCACACGCTTAAGTACTCTATGGGTACGAAAAAAAGTACGAAAAAAAACGTTTGTAATTCTCTTTGAAGTACCGATGTGATATCGACCGAACGATAAATAAGGCACGCCGGCGCAAACGGCAAGCAAAACGGAGGCCGAATGGCCTTGTACAAGGAATCAAAAATCACACGCTTAAGTACTCTATGGGTACGAAAAAAAGTACGAAAAAAAACGTTTGTAATTCTCTTTGAAGTACCGATGTGATATCGACCGAACGATAAATAAGGCACGCCGGCGCAAACGGCAAGCAAAACGGAGGCCGAATGGCCTTGTACAAGGAATCAAAAATCACACAAGCTTAAGTACTCTATGGGTACGAAAAAAAGTACGAAAAAAAACGTTTGTAATTCTCTTTGAAGTACCGATGTGATATCGACCGAACGATAAATAAGGCACGCCGGCGCAAACGGCAAGCAAAACGGAGGCCGAATGGCCTTGTACAAGGAATCAAAAATCACACGCTTAAGTACTCTATGGGTACGAAAAAAAGTACGAAAAAAAACGTTTGTAATTCTCTTTGAAGTACCGATGTGATATCGACCGAACGATAAATAAGGCACGCCGGCGCAAACGGCAAGCAAAACGGAGGCCGAAATGGCCTTGTACAAGGAATCAAAAATCACACGCTAAGTACTCTATGGGTACGAAAAAAAGTACGAAAAAAAACGTTTGTAATTCTCTTTGAAGTACCGATGTGATATCGACCGAACGATAAATAAGGCACGCCGGCGCGCAAACGGCAAGCAAAACGGAGGCCGAATGGCCTTGTACAAGGAATCAAAAATCACACGCTTAAGTACTCTATGGGTACGAAAAAAAGTACGAAAAAAAACGTTTGTAATTCTCTTTGAAGTACCGATGTGATATCGACCGAACGATAAATAAGGCACGCCGGCGCAAACGGCAAGCAAAACGGAGGCCGAATGGCCTTGTACAAGGAATCAAAAATCACACGCTTAAGTACTCTATGGGTACGAAAAAAAGTACGAAAAAAAAACGTTTGTAATTCTCTTTGAAGTACCGATGTGATATCGACCGAACGATAAATAAGGCACGCCGGCGCAAACGGCAAGCAAAACGGAGGCCGAATGGCCTTGTACAAGGAATCAAAAATCACACGCTTAAGTACTCTATGGGTACGAAAAAAAGTACGAAAAAAAAAACGTTTGTAATTCTCTTTGAAGTACCGATGTGATATCGACCGAACGATAAATAAGGCACGCCGGCGCAAACGGCAAGCAAAACGGAGGCCGAAATGGCCTTGTACAAGGAATCAAAAATCACACGCTTAAGTACTCTATGGGTACGAAAAAAAGTACGAAAAAAAACGTTTGTAATTCTCTTTGAAGTACCGATGTGATATCGACCGAACGATAAATAAGGCACGCCGGCGCAAACGGCAAGCAAAACGGAGGCCGAATGGCCTTGTACAAGGAATCAAAAATCACACAGTTAAGTACTCTATGGGTACGAAAAAAAGTACGAAAAAAAACGTTTGTAATTCTGACACGAAGAAGATTGAAGACTTATATATTATTTCGATGAATAACTTGTAATAAACTTTATTTACGTTTTGTTTTGACATGTAATAAGGGGTAGGGGTATTTTTGGGAGTTTTGACCAATTTTTGCATAACCCTTCCCAAAATGGCAGTTTTGCCAAACCCGACCTTCGGCTTTCCATTTTGGGAAACTAAACCCTCCGTTCCCAAGTAACCTATACCATAAAGGTATCCTAGGCCCTATCCTACAATAATCTACCCTTTTTACCCTTCAAAAACCCGATACCTTTTTCACCTTAAATTTTGGAAACTTTCCCTACTAAAAATAGACCTTGTCCAAGTTTTCACCCAAGACATGTCCAAGACTTGTCCTAGACATGCCTTGGACGTGTCTTGCTCCTTCCACATTCTCCCACATCGATTTGAGTGAAGCTTAGCTCCCAAATTGACAAAGTATAAGTATTTTTGTCCCACATTGCCTATTTGGGAGAAGTTCTCTTAGTTTTAGTTCTATATAAGCTTGTATATTTACCATGTATAAAGCAAGTTATATTTGAGTGATATTTTATATATTTGAGTTTCAAGATTGAAACAAACATAGTTAAAACTTTTCCTTGCGACCGGGTGAAGGGTTAACTCGAGAATATATCAAAGGTGTGAGCAACCTTTGTGCGACATTCTCAAACTTGGAGAAACCCGAAGTGCGATTCCGAGGGTGGATCTAAGCCTTGCTCATCTATCTTTCTTCATTTTCGTTCTTATCATTTCAAATTCTGTAAGTTCTTATTTTCTTGTTTTTCTTGATCCAAAACGTGTTTAATTGCTAATTTGTATGAACACTTAAATCTAGATCCTTGTTTTTCATATCATTTGGTATCGTAGATTTGGGATTTAGGTGTTCATCTAGTGAATTTCTTGTTCATCCTTGTTCACATCATTTTCTTTGAATCTGTCCAATCCGAATTCCGTATTTGTTCAAGTCGTTTCATATTCAAAACACGTCGTAAATTTATCAAATTTTACCAGTTGATAGATCGTTTATTTATGTATATTTTGTCTCTTTTTGACTTTGCCAAATTCGGAGTTTAGCTTGGTCAAATCTGCCCAGCAATATCCTGTGCGTTTTTCTGGAACCGTTGTGAAATAATTCGTTTTTCCGGAGTTGTAGTGGTCGGAAATGCGTGAATTTTTTTCTGAACTTATAGGAAATTGTCTGTTCTACAACTTTCGTCCTTTGTGTTTATCCAAATTATCGACCAATTCTTCCCAAATGTCTCCGTAACGTGCTAATCTATTTCTGTCCGAAAATCTGTCTGTGTAGTCATCTGTTTACGAATTTATTTTGACGTGGCTATCCATGTTCAATTTTCCTGAAACTTCACAGTCTTGAAGAAAAATTAATGGACTACAAGTTTCGTTCTTTGAGTCTTTTCAAATTCCATACCGTTTGGTCGTGAAAATTGCTGCCATTTCGTGTTCCAGTTCCAGAAATTATAAACCCTAGTTCTTTCTTTTGTGGAATTGTCCGAATTTGCTCAACTTTGATTTGTTTCGACGGTTGGACATCACCTTTCGTGAGTTATTGAGGGAGAGTGAAACACGAGTGGATTGTGAGGTCTTTGACGATGGCTCGAGTGTACAAAAAAGATTCTCCTTGGCGTCTAGACATTCAATCATTCAATGACAGCTTTTCTCATCGTATTGACCATTTTCATACGCATTTGAGTGCGCAAATTTCGAAGTTAACATCTCACATTACTCAACGTGGAATTGGTACTCTTGGTGCTGTTCGTGGTCGTGATAAAAGGGTTGGTGGTCGTTGGGTTGATAGGGGACTACTTGATTTTGAGGCAAAACGAGAAAAGCAGAATTAGAACGTGTGGAGCGGAGGAAAGCACTTGAGGCAAAGTGGAAGGCTGCGGATGAGCTTTTCTTTCAAAAGTATGGTATCACCCGCGAAGAAGCTATACGTGGCAAGGCACCAAAATATATGCCTAATGATTGTGTTGTTCCTCAACCTTCTACCGAGGTCGTCTATGATACTCCCGTTCGCCTTGAGGCCAACACCGTGGCGATTCGGTTATCGTTGATGATGCTATAGTCAATGGACTTGTTGGTGAATCTACTTTGCCATGCTTTTCGATAGTATTGTTGATACTTCTTTGCATGATGTGGTTACCACGCCGGATGAGATTATTGTTGACATTGCATTGGGTTCGGATACGGATATCCAAGATTTGGGTAATTCTGACGTTTGTGTGGAGAATCATGTACATAATACGATTGATGTTGCTCACGTACATTCTATGACTAATCTTGGTATTGTTGAGCATGTTCACGTTTTGCGTAATTCATGTACGGATACTTCTCCGGAGGACGTGTGTTTGGAGGGTGCTATAAAGCACATATGTAGGACGATTTTGCCTACACAAAAATTTTTGATTCTTGCCAAGGTTCATACGAGTTCCCAACCTCGTACATTTCCTCCAACATCTTTGGTGCGGATTAGTGAGGCACGACCTCGTGCACTTGTTCGTGTTTGTTTTGACCCCGGCATACTTACGAGGAGACCGGAGGTGTTTTATGATGTCATACTTGCGGCGGAGGACTCAAACGACATTTTGTTGATTCGAGGACGAATCCTTTTCAGCCGGGAGGGAATGACACGAAGAAGATTGAAGACTTATATATTATTTCGATGAATAACTTGTAATAAACTTTATTTACGTTTTGTTTTGACATGTAATAAGGGGTAGGGGTATTTTTGGGAGTTTTGACCAATTTTTGCATAACCCTTCCCAAAATGGCGCTTTTGCCAAACCCGACCTTCGGCTTTCCATTTTGGGAAACTAAACCCTCCGTTCCCAAGTAACCTATACCATAAAGGTATCCTAGGCCCTATCCTACAATAATCTACCCTTTTTACCCTTCAAAAACCCGATACCTTTTTCACCTTAAATTTTGGAAACTTTCCCTACTAAAAATAGACCTTGTCCAAGTTTTCACCCAAGACATGTCCAAGACTTGTCCTAGACATGCCTTGGACGTGTCTTGCTCCTTCCACATTCTCCCACATCGATTTGAGTGAAGCTTAGCTCCAAAATTGACAAAGTATAAGTATTTTTGTCCCACATTGCCTATTTGGGAGAAGTTCTCTTAGTTTTAGTTCTATATAAGCTTGTATATTTACCATGTATAACTCAAGTGATATTTTGAGTGATATTTTATATATTTTAAGTTTCAGTGATTGAAACAAACATAGTTAAAACTTTTCCTTGCGACTGGGTGAAGGGTTAACTCGAGAATATATCAAAGGTGTGAGCAACCTTTGTGCGACATTCTCAAACTTGGAGAAACCCGAAGTGCGATTCCGAGGGTGGATCTAAGCCTTGCTCATCTATCCATTTTCGTCCTTATCATTTCAAATTCGTGTAAGTTCTTATTCTTCTTGTTTTTCTTGATCCAAAACGTGTTTAATTGCTAGATTTGTTTTCTTTTCATTTTAGCTTAATTAGCAAGAACACTTAAATCTAGATCCTTAGTTTTCATATCAAATTCTCTTTGAAGTACTGATGTGATATCGACCAGAACGATAAATAAGGCACGCCGGCGCAAACGGCAAGCAAAACGGAGGCCAGAATGGCCTTGTACAAGGAATCAAAAATCACACGCTTAAGTACTCTATGGGTACGAAAAAAAGTACGAAAAAAAAACGTTTGTAATTCTCTTTGAAGTACCGATGTGATATCGACCGAACGATAAATAAGGCACGCCGGCGCAAACGGCAAGCAAAACGGAGGCCGAATGGCCTTGTACAAGGAATCAAAAATCACACGCTTAAGTACTCTATGGGTACGAAAAAAAGTACGAAAAAAAACGTTTGTAATTCTCTTTGAAGTACCGATGTGATATCGACCGAACGATAAATAAGGCACGCCGGCGCAAACGGCAAGCAAAACGGAGGCCGAAATGGCCTTGTACAAGGAATCAAAAATCACACGCTTAAGTACTCTATGGGTACGAAAAAAAGTACGAAAAAAAAAACGTTTGTAATTCTCTTTGAAGTACCGATGTGATATCGACCGAACGATAAATAAGGCACGCCGGCGCAAACGGCAAGCAAAACGGAGGCCGAATGGCCTTGTACAAGGAATCAAAAATCACACGCTTAAGTACTCTATGGGTACGAAAAAAAGTACGAAAAAAAAACGTTTGTAATTCTCTTTGAAGTACCGATGTGATATCGACCGAACGATAAATAAGGCACGCGGCGCAAACGGCAAGCAAAACGGAGGCCGAAATGGCCTTGTACAAGGAATCAAAAATCACACGCTTAAGTACTCTATGGGTACGAAAAAAAGTACGAAAAAAAATGTTTGTAATTCTCTTTGAAGTACCGATGTGATATCGACCGAACGATAAATAAGGCACGCCGGCGCAAACGGCAAGCAAAACGGAGGCCGAATGGCCTTGTACAAGGAATCAAAAATCACACGCTTAAGTACTCTATGGGTACGAAAAAAAGTACGAAAAAAAACGTTTGTAATTCTCTTTGAAGTACCGATGTGATATCGACCGAACGATAAATAAGGCACGCCGGCGCAAACGGCAAGCAAAACGGAGGCCGAATGGCCTTGTACAAGGAATCAAAAATCACACGCTTAAGTACTCTATGGGTACGAAAAAAAGTACGAAAAAAAACGTTTGTAATTCTCTTTGAAGTACCGATGTGATATCGACCGAACGATAAATAAGGCACGCCGGCGCAAACGGCAAGCAAAACGGAGGCCGAATGGCCTTGTACAAGGAATCAAAAATCACACGCTTAAGTACTCTATGGGTACGAAAAAAAGTACGAAAAAAAACGTTTGTAATTCTCTTTGAAGTACCGATGTGATATCGACCGAACGATAAATAAGGCACGCCGGCGCAAACGGCAAGCAAAACGGAGGCCGAATGGCCTTGTACAAGGAATCAAAAATCACACGCTAAGTACTCTATGGGTACGAAAAAAAGTACGAAAAAAAAAAACGTTTGTAATTCTCTTTGAAGTACCGATGTGATATCGACCGAACGATAAATAAGGCACGCCGGCGCAAACGGCAAGCAAAACGGAGGCCGAATGGCCTTGTACAAGGAATCAAAAATCACACGCTTAAGTACTC
Source organism: Gentiana straminea (assembly GCA_036785695.1). NCBI lineage: Eukaryota > Viridiplantae > Streptophyta > Magnoliopsida > Gentianales > Gentianaceae > Gentiana > Gentiana straminea. Next base: position 67,130 of record JAVUPR010000122.1, on the reverse strand, counting down.
TATGGGTACGAAAAAAAGTACGAAAAAAAACGTTTGTAATTCTCTTTGAAGTACCGATGTGATATCGACCGAACGATAAATAAGGCACGCCGGCGCAAACGGCAAGCAAAACGGAGGCCGAATGGCCTTGTACAAGGAATCAAAAATCACACGCTAAGTACTCTATGGGTACGAAAAAAAGTACGAAAAAAACGTTTGTAATTCTCTTTGAAGTACCGATGTGATATCGACCGAACGATAAATAAGGCACGCCGGCGCAAACGGCAAGCAAAACGGAGGCCGAATGGCCTTGTACAAGGAATCAAAAATCACACGCTTAAGTACTCTATGGGGTACGAAAAAAAGTACGAAAAAAAACGTTTGTAATTCTCTTTGAAGTACCGATGTGATATCGACCGAACGATAAATAAGGCACGCCGGCGCAAACGGCAAGCAAAACGGAGGCCGAATGGCCTTGTACAAGGAATCAAAAATCACACGCTAAGTACTCTATGGGTACGAAAAAAAGTACGAAAAAAAAAACGTTTGTAATTCTCTTTGAAGTACCGATGTGATATCGACCGAAACGATAAATAAGGCACGCCGGCGCAAACGGCAAGCAAAACGGAGGCCGAATGGCCTTGTACAAGGAATCAAAAATCACACGCTAAGTACTCTATGGGTACGAAAAAAAGTACGAAAAAAAACGTTTGTAATTCTCTTTGAAGTACCGATGTGATATCGACCGAACGATAAATAAGGCACGCCGGCGCAAACGGCAAGCAAAACGGAGGCCGAATGGCCTTGTACAAGGAATCAAAAATCACACGCTTAAGTACTCTATGGGTACGAAAAAAAGTACGAAAAAAAAAACGTTTGTAATTCTCTTTGAAGTACCGATGTGATATCGACCGAACGATAAATAAGGCACGCCGGCGCAAACGGCAAGCAAAACGGAGGCCGAAATGGCCTTGTACAAGGAATCAAAAATCACACGCTAAGTACTCTATGGGTACGAAAAAAAATTACGAAAAAAAACGTTTGTAATTCTCTTTGAAGTACCGATGTGATATCGACCGAACGATAAATAAGGCACGCCGGCGCAAACGGCAAGCAAAACGGAGGCCGAATGGCCTTGTACAAGGAATCAAAAATCACACGTTAAGTACTCTATGGGTACGAAAAAAAGTACGAAAAAAAACGTTTGTAATTCTCTTTGAAGTACCGATGTGATATCGACCGAACGATAAATAAGGCACGCCGGCGCAAACGGCAAGCAAAACGGAGGCCGAATGGCCTTGTACAAGGAATCAAAAATCACACGCTTAAGTACTCTATGGGTACGAAAAAAAGTACGAAAAAAAAACGTTTGTAATTCTCTTTGAAGTACCGATGTGATATCGACCGAACGATAAATAAGGCACGCCGGCGCAAACGGCAAGCAAAACGGAGGCCGAATGGCCTTGTACAAGGAATCAAAAATCACACGCTAAGTACTCTATGGGTACGAAAAAAAGTACGAAAAAAAAACGTTTGTAATTCTCTTTGAAGTACCGATGTGATATCGACCGAACGATAAATAAGGCACGCCGGCGCAAACGGCAAGCAAAACGGAGGCCGAATGGCCTTGTAAAGGAATCAAAAATCACACGCTTAAGTACTCTATGGGTACGAAAAAAAGTACGAAAAAAAAAAAAAAACGTTTGTAATTCTCTTTGAAGTACCGATGTGATATCGACCGAACGATAAATAAGGCACGCCGGCGCAAACGGCAAGCAAAACGGAGGCCGAAATGGCCTTGTACAAGGAATCAAAAATCACACGCTAAGTACTCTATGGGTACGAAAAAAAGTACGAAAAAAAACGTTTGTAATTCTCTTTGAAGTACGATGTGATATCGACCGAACGATAAATAAGGCACGCCGGCGCAAACGGCAAGCAAAACGGAGGCCGAATGGCCTTGTACAAGGAATCAAAAATCACACGCTTAAGTACTCTATGGGTACGAAAAAAAGTACGAAAAAAAAACGTTTGTAATTCTCTTTGAAGTACCGATGTGATATCGACCGAACGATAAATAAGGCACGCCGGCGCAAACGGCAAGCAAAACGGAGGCCGAATGGCCTTGTACAAGGAATCAAAAATCACACGCTTAAGTACTCTATGGGTACGAAAAAAAGTACGAAAAAAAAACGTTTGTAATTCTCTTTGAAGTACCGATGTGATATCGACCGAACGATAAATAAGGCACGCCGGCGCAAACGGCAAGCAAAACGGAGGCCGAATGGCCTTGTACAAGGAATCAAAAATCACACGCTTAAGTACTCTATGGGTACGAAAAAAAGTACGAAAAAAAACGTTTGTAATTCTCTTTGAAGTACCGATGTGATATCGACCGAACGATAAATAAGGCACGCCGGCGCAAACGGCAAGCAAAACGGAGGCCGAAATGGCCTTGTACAAGGAATCAAAAATCACACGCTTAAGTACTCTATGGGTACGAAAAAAAGTACGAAAAAAAACGTTTGTAATTCTCTTTGAAGTACCGATGTGATATCGACCGAACGATAAATAAGGCACGCCGGCGCAAACGGCAAGCAAAACGGAGGCCGAATGGCCTTGTACAAGGAATCAAAAATCACACGCTTAAGTACTCTATGGGTACGAAAAAAAAGTACGAAAAAAAACGTTTGTAATTCTCTTTGAAGTACCGATGTGATATCGACCGAACGATAAATAAGGCACGCCGGCGCAAACGGCAAGCAAAACGGAGGCCGAATGGCCTTGTACAAGGAATCAAAAATCACACGCTTAAGTACTCTATGGGTACGAAAAAAAGTACGAAAAAAAACGTTTGTAATTCTCTTTGAAGTACCGATGTGATATCGACCGAACGATAAATAAGGCACGCCGGCGCAAACGGCAAGCAAAACGGAGGCCGAATGGCCTTGTACAAGGAATCAAAAATCACACGCTTAAGTACTCTATGGGTACGAAAAAAAGTACGAAAAAAAACGTTTGTAATTCTCTTTGAAGTACCGATGTGATATCGACCGAACGATAAATAAGGCACGCCGGCGCAAACGGCAAGCAAAACGGAGGCCGAATGGCCTTGTACAAGGAATCAAAAATCACACGCTAAGTACTCTATGGGTACGAAAAAAAGTACGAAAAAAAACGTTTGTAATTCTCTTTGAAGTACCGATGTGATATCGACCGAACGATAAATAAGGCACGCCGGCGCAAACGGCAAGCAAAACGGAGGCCGAATGGCCTTGTACAAGGAATCAAAAATCACACGCTTAAGTACTCTATGGGTACGAAAAAAAGTACGAAAAAAAACGTTTGTAATTCTCTTTAATCAAAAATCACACGATTAAGTACTCTATGGGTACGAAAAAAAGTACGAAAAAAAACGTTTGTAATTCTCTTTGAAATGCGATGTGATATCGACCGAACGATAAATAAGGCACGCCGGCGTAAACGGCAAGCAAAGCCGAGGCCAGAATGGCCTTGTACAAGGAATCAAAAATCACACAGTTAAGTACTCTGTGGGTACGAAAAAAAACGTTTGTAATTCTCTTTGAAGTGCGATGTGATATCGACCGAACGATAAATAAGGCACGCCGGCGCAAACGGCAAGCAAAACGGAGGCGAGAATGGGGTACAAGAAATCAAAAATCACACGGTTAAGTACTCATGGGTACGAAAAAAGTACGAAAAAAAAACGTAAGTAATTCTCTTTGAAGTGCGAAGTGCTATCGACCGAACGATAAATAAGGCACGCCGGCGCAAACGGCAAGCAAAACGGAGGCCGAATGGCCTTGTACAAGGAATCAAAAATCACACGAGTTAAGTACTCTATGGGTACGAAAAAAAGTACGAAAAAAAAACGTTTGTAATTCTCTTTGAAACGATGTGATATCGACCGAACGATAAATAAGGCACGCCGGCGCAAACGGCAAGCAAAACGGAAGCCGAATGGCCATGTACAAGAAATCAAAAATCACACGAGTTAAGTACTCGTGGGTACGAAAAAAAAAGTACGAAAAAAAACGTTTGTAATTCTCTTTGAAGTACGATGTATATCGACCGAACGATAAATAAGGCACGCCGGCGCAAATGGCAAGCAAAACAGAGGCCAGAATGGCCTTCTACAAGGAATCAAAAATCACACAGTTAAGTACTCTATGGGTTCGAAACAAAGTACGAAAAAAAATGTTTGTAATTCTCTTTGAAGTGCGATGTGATATCGACCGAACGATAAATAAGGCACGCCGGCGCAAACGGCAAGCAAAACGGAGTGCGAATGGCCTTGTACAAGAAATCAAAAATCATACGAGTTAAATACTCTATGGGTACGAAAAAAAGTACGAAAAAAAATGTTTGTAATTCTCTTTGAAGTACTTGATGTGATATCGACCGAACGATAAATAAGGCACGCCGGCGCAAACGGCATTCAAAACGGAGGCGAATGGCCTTGTACAAGGAATCAAAAATCACACGATTAAGTACTCTATGGGTACGAAAAAAAGTACGAAAAAAAACGTTTGTAATTCTCTTTGAAGTACGATGTGATATCGACCGAACGATAAATAAGGCACGCCGGCGCAAACGGCAAGCAAAACGGAAGCCGAATGGCCTTGTACAAGGAATCAAAAATCACACGAGTTAAGTACTCTATGGGTACGAAAAAAAGTACGAAACAAAACGTTTGTAATTCTCTTTGAAGTATGCGATGTGATATCGACCGAACGATAAATATGGCACGCCGGCGCAAACGGCAAGCAAAACGGAGGCCGAATGGCCTTGTACAAGGAATAAAAAATCACACGAGTTAAGTACTCTATGGGTACGAAAAAAAGTACGAAAAAAAACGTTTGTAATTCTCTTTGAAATGCGATGTGATATCGACCGAACGATAAATAAGGCACTCCGGCGCAAACGGCAAGCAAAACGGAGGCCGAAATGGCCTTGTATAAGGAATCAAAAATCACACCGTTAAGTACTCTATTAGGTACGAAAAAGTGTACGTTAAAAAACGTTTGTAATTCTCTTTGAAGTAATGATGTGATATCGACCAAAACGATAAATAAGGCACGCCGGCGCAAACGGCAAGCAAAACGGAGGCCAGAATGGCCTTGTACAAGGAATCAAAAATCACACAGTTAAGTACTCTATGGGTACGAAAAAAAGTACGAAAAAAAACGTTTGTAATTCTCTTTCAAGTACGATGTGATATCGACCGAACGATAAATAAGGCACGCCGGCGCAAACGGCAAGCAAAACGGAGGCCGAAATGGCCTTGTACAAGAAATCAAGAATCACACGATTAAGTACTCTATGGGTACGAAAAAAGTACGAAAAAAAATGTTTGTAATTCTCTTTGAAGATGCGAAGTGCTATCGACCGAACGATAAATAAGGCACGCGGCGCAAACGGCAAGCAAAACGGAGGCCGAGAATGGCCTTGTACAAGGAATCAAAAATCACACGATTAAGTACTCTATGGGTACGAAAAAAAGTACGAAAAATAACGTTTGTAATTCTCTTTGAAGTACGATGTGATATCGACCGAACGATAAATAAGGCACGCCGGCGCAAACGGCAAGCAAAACGGAGGCCGAATGGCCTTGTACATGGGATCAAAAATCACACGATTAAGTACTCTATGGGTACGAAAAAAAGCACGAAAAAAAAACGTTTTAATTCTCTTTGAAGTACTGATGTGATATCGACTAGAACGATAAATAAGGCACGCCGGCGCAAACGGCAATCAAAACGGAGGCCCAAAAGGCCTTGTACAAGGAATCAAAAATCACACAGTTAAGTACTTTATGGGTACGAAAAAAGTACGAAAAAAAACGTTTGTAATTCTCTTTGAAGTACTGATGTGGTATCGACCAAAACGATAAATAAGGCACGCCGGCGCAAACGGCAAGCAAAACGGAGGTCAGAATGGCCTTGTACAAGGAATCAAAAATCGCACCGTTAAATACTCTATGGGTACGAAAAAAAGTACGAAAAAAAACGGTTGTAATTCTCTTTGAAGTACTAATGTGATATCGACCAAAACGATAAATAAGGCATTCCGGCGCAAACGGCAAGCAAAACGGAGGCCAGAATGGCCTTGTACAAGAAATCAAAAATCACACAGTTAAGTACTCTATGGGTACGAAAAAAAGTACGAAAAAAACGTTTGTAATTCTCTTTGAAATACGATGTGATATCGACCGAACGATAAATAAGGCACGCCGGCGGAAACGGCAAGCAAAACGGAGGCCGAAATGGCCTTGTACAAGGAATCAAAAATCACACGGTTAAGTACTCTATGGGTACGAAAAAAAGTACGAAAAAAAATGTTTGTTATTCTCTTTGAAGTACTGATGTGATATCGACCAGAACGATAAATAATGCACGCCGGCGCAAACGGCAAGCAAAACGGAGACCAGAATGGCCTTGTACAAGAAATCAAAAATCACACATAACGTACTCTATGGGTACGAAAAAAAGTACGAAAAAAATGTTTGTAATTCTCTTTGAAGTACTGATGTGATATCGACCAGAACGATAAATAAGGCACGCCGGCGCAAACGGCAAGCAAAACGGAGGCCAGAATGGCCTTGTACAAGGAATCAAGAATCACACCGTTAAGTACTCTATGGGTACGAAAAAAAGTACGATAAAAAACGTTTGTAATTCTCTTTGAAGTAATGATGTGATATCGACCAGAACGATAAATAAGGCACGCCGGCGCAAACGGCAAGCAAAACGGAGGCTAGAATGGCCTTGTACAAGCAATCAAAAATCACACAGTTAAGTACTCTATGGGTACGAAAAAAAGTACAAAAAAAATGTTTGTAATTCTCTTTGAAGTACTTATGTGATATCGACCAGAACGATAAATAAAGCACGCCGGCGCAAACGGCAAGCAAAACGGAGGCCGAAATGGCCTTTTACAAGGAATCAAAAATCACACGCTAAGTACTCTATGGGTACGAAAAAAAACGTTTGTAATTCTCTTTGAAGTACGATGTGATATCGACCGAACGATAAATAATGCACGCCGGCGCAAACGGCAAGCAAAACGGAGGCCAGAATGGCCTTGTAAAAGAAATCAAAAATCACACAGTTAAGTACTCTATGGGTTCTCTTTGAAGTACTGATGTGATATCGACCAGAACGATAAATAATGCACGCCGGCGCAAACGGCAAGCAAAACGGAGGCCAGAATGGCCTTGTAAAAGAAATCAAAAATCACACAGTTAAGTACTCTATGGGTACAAAAAAAAAAAGTACGAAAAAAATCGTTTGTAATTCTCTTTGAAGTACTGATGTGGTATCGACCAGAACGAAAAATAAGGCACGCCGGCGCAAACGGCAAGCAAAACGGAGGCCAGAATGGCCTTGTACAAGGAATCAAAAATCACACCGTTAAGTACTCTATTGTTACGAAAAAGAGTACGTTAAAAAACGTTTGTAATTCTCTTTGAAGTAATGATGTGATATCGACCAGAACGATAAATAAGGCACACCGGCGCAAACGGCAAGCAAAACGGAGGCCAGAATGGCCTTGTACAAGGAATCAAAAATCACACAGTTAAGTACTCTATGGGTACGAAAAAAAGTACGGAAAAAAACGTTTGTAATTCTCTTTGAAGTGCGATGTTATATCGACCGGAACGATAAATAAGGCACGCCGGCGCAAACGGCAAGCAAAACGGAGGCCATAATGGCCTTGTACAAGTAATCAAAAATCACACATTTAAGTACTCTATGGGTCCGAAAAAAAAAAAAAAACGTTTGTAATTCTCTTTGAAGTACGATGTGATATCGACCGAACGAAAAATAAGGCACGCCGGCACAAACGGGAAGCAAAACGGAGGCGGAATGGCCTTGTACAAGGAATCAAAAATCACACGATTAAGTACTCTATGAGTACGAAAAAAAGTACGAAAAAAAACGTTTGTAATTCTCTTTGAAGTACGATGTGATATCGACCGAACGATAAATAAGGCACGCCGGCGCAAACGGCAAACAAAACGGAGGCCGAATGGCCTTGTACAAGGAATCAAAAATCACACGGTTAAGTACTCTACGGGTACGAAAAAAAGTACGAAACAAAACGTTTGTATTTCTCTTTGAAGTACGATGTGATATCGACCAGAACGATAAATAAGGCACGCCGGCGCAAACGGCAAGCAAAACGGAGGCCAGAAAGGCCTTGTACAAGGAATCAAAAATCACACAGTTAAGTACGTTATGGGTACGAAAAAAAGTATGAAAAAAACGTTTGTAATTCTCTTTGAAGTACTGTTGTGGTATCGACCAGAACGATAAATAAGGTACGCCGGCGCAAACGGCAAGCAAAACGGAGGTCAAAATGGCCTTGTACAAGGAATCAAAAATCACACCGTTAAATACTCTATGGGTACGAAAAAAAGTACGAAAAAAAACGTTTGTAATTCTCTTTGAAGTACGATATGATATCGACCGAACGATAAATAAGGCACGCCGGCGCAAACGCAAGCAAAACGGAGGCCGAATGGCCTTGTACAAGGAATCAAAAATCACACGAGTTAAGTACTCTATGGATACGAAAAAAAGTACGAAAAAAAACGTTTGTAATCCTCTTTGAAGTACTGATGTGGTATCGACCATAACGATAAATAAGGCACGCCGGCGCAAACGGCAAGCAAAACGGAGGCCATAATGGCCTTGTACAAGAAATCAAAAATCACACAGTTAAGTACTCTATGGGTACGAAAAAAAAAGTACGAAAAAAATCGTTTGTAATTCTCTTTGAAGTACTGATGTGATATCGACCAGAACGATAAATAAGGCACGCCGGCGCAAACGACAAGCAAAACGGAGGCCAGAATGGCCTTGTACAAGGAATTAAAAATCACACCGTTAAGTACTCTATTGGTACGAAAAAGAGTACGTTAAAAAACGTTTGTAATTCTCTTTGATGTAATGATGTGATATCGACCAGAACGATAAATAAGGCACGCCGGCGCAAACGGCAAGCAAAACGGAGGTCAAAATGGCCTTGTACAAGGAATCAAAAATCACACCGTTAAATACTCTATGGGTACGAAAAAAAGTACGAAAAAAACGTTTGTAATTATCTTTGAAGTACTGATGTGTTATCGACCAGAACGATAAATAAGGCACGCCGGCGCAAACGGCAAGCAAAACGGAGGCCAGAATGGCCTTGTACAAGGAATCAAAAATCACACGAGTTAAGTACTCTATGGGTACGAAAAAAAGTACGAAAAAAAACGTTTGTATTTCTCTTTGAAGTACTGATGTGATATCGACCAGAACTATAAATAAGGCACGCCGGCGCAAACGGCAAGCAAAACGGAGGCCGGAAAGGCCTTGTACAAGGAATCAAAAATCACACAGTTAAGTACTTTATGGGTACGAAAAAAAGTACGAAAAAAACGTTTGTAATTCTCTTTGAAGTACTGTTGTGGTATCGACCAGAACGATAAATAAGGTACGCCGGCAAACGGCAAGCAAAACGGAGGTCAAAATGGCCTTGTACAAGGAATCAAAAATCACACCGTTAAATACTCTATGGGTACGAAAAAAAGTACGAAAAAAAACGTTTGTAATTCTCTTTGAAGTACTGATGTGTTATCGACCAGAACGATAAATAAGGCACGCCGGCGCAAACGGCACGCAAAACGGAGGCCGAATGGCCTTGTACAAGGAATCAAAAATCACACGATTAAGTACTCTATGGGTACGAAAAAAAGTACGAAAAAAACGTTTGTAATTCTCTTTGAAGTGCGATGTGATATCGACCGAACGATAAATAAGGCACGCCGGCGCAAACGGCAAGCAAAACGGAGGTCGAATGGCCTTGTACAAGGAATCAAAAATCACACGATTAAGTACTCTATGGGTACGAAAAAAACGTTTGTAATTCTCTTTGAAGTACGATGTGATATCGACCGAACGATAAATAAGGCACGCCGGCGCAAACGGCAAGCAAAACGGAGGTCAGAATGGCCTTGTACAAGGAATCAAAATCACACAGTTAAGTACTCTATGGGTTCGAAAAAAAGTACGAAAAAAAAACGTTTGTAATTATCTTTAACGTACTGATGTGATATCGACCAGAACGATAAATAAGGCACGCCGGCGCAAACGGCAAGCAAAACGGAGGCAAGAAAGGCCTTGTACAAGGAATCAAAAATCACACAGTTAAGTACTTTATGGGTACGAAAAAAAGTACGAAAAAACGTTTGTAATTCTCTTTGAAGTACTGTTGTGGTATCGACCAGAACGATAAATAAGGTACGCCGGCGCAAACGGCAAGCAAAACGGAGGTCAAAATGGTCTTGTACGGTACGAAAAAAAGTACGAAAAAAAACGTTTGTAATTCTCTTTGAAATACTGATGTGTTATCGACCAGAACGATAAATAAGGCACGCTGGCGCAAACGGCAAGCAAAACGGAGGCCAGAATGGCCTTGTAAAAGGAATCAAAAATCACACGATTAAGTACTCTATGGGTACGAAAAAAAGTACGAAAAAAACGTTTGTAATTCTCTTTGAAGTATCGATGTGATATCGACCGAACGATAAATAAGGCACGCCGGCGCAAACGGCAAGCAAAACGGAGGTCGAATGGCCTTGTACAAGGAATCAAAATCACACGGTTAAGTACTCTATGGGTTCGAAAAAAAGTACGAAAAAAAAACGTTTGTAATTATCTTTGAAGTACGATGTGATATCGACCGAACGATAATTAAGGCACGCCGGCACAAACGGCAAGCAAAACGGAGGCCGAATGGCCTTGTACAAGGAATAAAAAATCACACCGTTATGTACTCTATGGGTACAAAAAAGAGTACAAAAAAAAACATTTGTAATTCTCTTTGAAGTACTGATATGATATCGACCAGAACGATAAGTAAGGAACGCCGGCACAAACGGCAAGCAAAACGGAGGCCGAATGGCCTTGTACAAGGAATCAAAAATCACACGCTTAAGTACTCTATGGGTACGAAAAAAAGTACGAAAAAAACGTTTGTAATTCTCTTTGAAGTACTGATGTGTTATCGACCGGAACGATAAACATGGCACGCCGGTGCAAACGGCAAGCAAAACGGAGGCCAGAATGGCCTTGTACAAGGAATCAAAATTCACACCGTTAAGTACTCTATGGGTACAAAAAAATTTACGAAAAAAACGGTTGTAATCTCTTTGAAGTACGATGTGATATCGACCGAACGATAAATAAGGCACGCCGGCGCAAACGGCAAGCAAAACGGAGGTCGAATGGCCTTGTACAAGGAATCAAAAATCACACGGTTAAGTACTCTATGGGTACGAAAAAAAGTACGAAAAAAACGTTTGTAATTCTCTTTGAAGTACTTGATGTGATATCGACCGAACGATAAATAAGGCACGCCGGCGCAAACGGCAAGCAAAACGGAGGTCGAATGGCCTTGTACAAGGAATCAAAATCACACAGTTAATTACTCTATGGGTTCGAAAAAAAGTACGAAAAAAAACGTTTGTAATTATCTTTGACGTACTGATGTGATATCGACCAGAACGATAAATGAGGCACGCCGGCGCAAACGGCAAGCAAAACGGAGGCCAGAAAGGCCTTGTACAAGGAATCAAAAATCACACAGTTAAGTACTTTATGGGTACGAAAAAAAGTACGAAAAAAACGTTTGTAATTCTCTTTGAAGTACTGTTGTGGTATCGACCAGAACGATAAATAAGGTACGCCGGTGCAAACGGCAAGCAAAACGGAGGTCAAAATGGCCATGTACAAGGAATCAAAAATCACACCGTTAAATACTCTATGGGTACGAAAAAAAGTACGAAAAAAACGTTTGTAATTCTCTTTGAAGTACTGATGTGTTATCGACCAGAACGATAAATAAGGCACGCCGGCGCAAACGGCAAGCAAAACGGAGGCCAGAAAGGCCTTGTACAAGGAATCAAAAATCACACAGTTAAGTACTTTATGGGTACGAAAAAAACGTTTGTAATTCTCTTTGAAGTACTGATGTGGTATCGACCAGAACGATAAATAAGGTACGCCGGCGCAAACGGCAAGCAAAACGGAGGTCAGAATGGCCTTGTACAAGGAATCAAAAATCACACCGTTAAATACTCTATGGGTACGAAAAAAAGTACGAAAAAAAACGTTTGTAATTCTCTTTGAAGTACTGATGTGTTATCGACCAGAACGATAAATAAGGCACGCCGGCGCAAACGGCAAGCAAAACGGAGGCCAGAATGGCCTTGTACAAGGAATCAAAAATCACACAGTTAAGTACTCTATGGGTACGAAAAAAAGTACGAAAAAAACGTTTGTAATTCTCTTTGAAGTATGCGATGTGATATCGACCAGAACGATAAATAAGGCACGCCGGCGCAAACGGCAAGCAAAACGGAGGCCATAAAGGCCTTGTACAAGGAATCAAAAATCACACAGTTAAGTACTTTATGGGTACGAAAAAAAGTACGAAAAAAACGTTTGTAATTCTCTTTGAAGTACTGATGTGGTATCGACCAGAACGATAAATAAGGTACGCCGGCGCAAACGGCAAGCAAAACGGAGGTCAGAATGGCCTTGTACAAGGAATCAAAAATCACACCGTTAAATACTCTATGGGTACGAAAAAAAGTACGAAAAAAAAACGTTTGTAATTCCCTTTGAAGTACTGATGTGTTATCGACCAGAACGATAAATAAGGCACGCCGGCGCAAACGGCAAGCAAAACGGAGGCCAAAATGGCCTTGTACAAGGAATCAAAAATCACACACTTAAGTACTCTATGGGTACGAAAAAAAGTACGAAAAAAACGTTTGTAATTCTCTTTGAAGTACTGATGTGTTATCGACCGGAACGATAAATAAGGCACGCCGGCGCAAACGGCAAGCAAAACGGAGGCCAGAATGGCCTTGTACAAGGAATCAAAAATCACACCGTTAAGTAGTCTATGGGTACGAAAAAGAGTACGATAAAAAACGTTTGTAATTCTCTTTGAAGTACTGATGAGATATCGACCAGAACGATAAATAAGGCACGCCGGCGCAAACGGCAAGCAAAACGGAGGCCAGAATGGCCTTGTACAAGCAATCAAAAATCACACGATTAAGTACTCTATGGGTACGAAAAAAAAGTACGAAAAAAACGTTTGTAATTCTCTTTGAAGTACGATGTGATATCGACCGAACGATAAATAAGGCACGCCGGCGCAAACGGCAAGCAAAACGGAGGCCGTAATGGCCTTGAACAAGGAATCAAAAATCACACGATTAAGTACTCTATGGGTACGAAAAAAAGTACGAAAAAAAACGTTTGTAATCCTCTTTGAAGTTCGATGTGGTATCGACCGAACGATAAATAAGGCACGCCGGCGCAAACGGCAAGCAAAACGGAGGCCGAATGGCCTTGTACAAGCAATCAAAAATCACACTTTGCTAAGTACTCTATGGGTACGAAAAAAAGTACGAAAAAAACGTTTGTAATTCTCTTTGAAGTACGATGTGATATCGACCGAACGATAAATAAGGCACGCCGGCGCAAACGGCAAGCAAAACGGAGGCCGAAAGGCCTTGTACAAGGAATCAAAAATCACACGATTAAGTACTTTATGGGTACGAAAAAAAGTACGAAAAAAACGTTTGTAATTCTCTTTGAAGTACTTGTTGTGGTATCGACCGAACGATAAATAAGGCACGCCGGCGCAAACGGCAAGCAAAACGGAGGCCGAATGGCCTTGAATAAGGAATCAAAAATCACACGCTTAAGTACTCTATGGGTACGAAAAAAAGTACGAAAAAAAACGTTTGTAATTCTCTTTGAAGTACGATGTGATATCGACCGAGAACGATAAATAAGGCACGCCGGCGCAAACGGCAAGCAAAACGGAGGCCGAATGGCCTTGTACAAGCAATCAAAAATCACACCGTTAAGTACTCTATGGGTACGAAAAAAAGTACGAAAAAAACGTTTGTAATTCTCTTTGAAGTACGATGTGATATCGACCAGAACGATAAATAAGGCACGCCGGCGCAAACGGCAAGCAAAACGGAGGCCAGAAAGGCCTTGTACAAGGAATCAAAAATCACACAGTTAAGTACTTTATGGGTACGAAAAAAAGTACGAAAAAAAACGTTTGTAATTCTCTTTGAAGTACTGATGTGGTATCGACCAGAACGATAAATAAGGTACGCCGGCGCAAACGGCAAGCAAAACGGAGGTCAGAATGGCCTTGTACAAGGAATCAAAAATCACACCGTTAAATACTCTATGGGTACGAAAAAAAGTACGAAAAAAAACGTTTGTAATTCTCTTTGAAGTACTGATGTGTTATCGACCAGAACGATAAATAAGGCACGCCGGCGCAAACGGCAAGCAAAACGGAGGCCAGAATGGCCTTGTACAAGGAATCAAAAATCACACACTTAAGTACTCTATGGGTACGAAAAAAGTACGAAAAAAACGTTTGTAAATTCTCTTTGAAGTACTGATGTGTTATCGACCAGAACGATAAATAAGGCACGCCGGCGCAAACGGCAAGCAAAATGGAGGCCAGAATGGCCTTGTACAAGGAATCAAAAATCACACCGTTAAGTAGTCTATGGGTACGAAAAAGAGTACGATAAAAAACGTTTGTAATTCTCTTTGAAGTACTGATGAGATATCGACCAGAACGATAAATAAGGCACGCCGGCGCAAACGGCAAGCAAAACGGAGGCCAGAATGGCCTTGTACAAGCAATCAAAAATCACACCAGTTAAGTACTCTATGGGTACGAAAAAAAGTACGAAAAAAAACGTTTGTAATTCTCTTTGAAGTACGATGTGATATCGACCGAACGATAAATAAGGCACGCCGGCGCAAACGGCAAGCAAAACGGAGGCCGAATGGCCTTGAACAAGGAATCAAAAATCACACGCTTAAGTACTCTATGGGTACGAAAAAAAGTACGAAAAAAAACGTTTGTAATCCTCTTTGAAGTTCCGATGTGATATCGACCGAACGATAAATAAGGCACGCCGGCGCAAACGGCAAGCAAAACGGAGGCCGAATGGCCTTGAACAAGGAATCAAAAATCACACGATTAAGTACTCTATGGGTTCGAAAAAAAGTACGAAAAAAAACGTTTGTAATTCTCTTTGAAGTACGATGTGTTATAGACCGAACGATAAATAAGGCACGCCGGCGAAAACGGCAAGCAAAACGGAGGCCGAATGGCCTTGTACAAGGAATCAAAAATCACACCGTTAAGTAGTCTATGGGTACGAAAAAGAGTACGATAAAAAACGTTTGTAATTCTCTTTGAAGTACGATGTGATATCGACCGAACGATAAATAAGGCACGCCGGCGCAAACGGCAAGCAAAACGGAAGCGAATGGCCTTGTACAAGGAATCAAAAATCACACAGTTAAGTACACTATGGGTACGAAAAAAAGTACGAAAAAAAACATTTGTAATTCTCTTTGAAGTACTGATGTGGTATCGACCAGAACGATAAATAAGGCACGCCGGCGCAAACGGCAAGCAAAACGGAGCCAGAATGGCCTTGTACAAGAAATCAAAAATCACACAGTTAAGTACTCTACGTGTACAAAAAAAAGTACGAAAAAAAACGTTTGTAATTCTCATTGAAGTTCTGATGTGGTATCGACCAGAACGATAAATAAGGCACGCCGATGCAAACGGCAAGCAAAACGGAAGCCAGAATGGCCTTGTACAAGGAATCAAAAATCACACGGTTAAGTACTCTATGGGTACGAAAAAAAGTACGAAAAAAACGTTTGTAATTCTCTTTGAAGTACGATGTGATATCGACCGAACGATAAATAAGGCACGCCGGCACAAACGGCAAGCAAAACGGAGACCGAGAATGGCCTTGTACAAGGAATCAAAAATCACACGAGTTAAGTACTCTATGGGTACGAATAAAAGTACGAAAAAAAACGTTTGTAATTCTTTTTGAAGAACGATGTGATATCGACCAGAACGATAAATAAGGCACGCCGGCGCAAACGGCAAGCAAAACGGAGGCCAAAATGGCCTTGTACAAGGAATCAAAAATCACACCGTTAAGTAGTCTATGGGTACGAAAAAGAGTACGATAAAAAACGTTTGTAATTCTCTTTGAAGTACTGATGTGATATCGACCAGAACGATAAATAAGGCACGCCGGCGCAAACGGCAAGCAAAACGGAGGCCAGAATGGCCTTGTACAAGGAATCAAAAATCACACCGTTAAGTAGTCTATGGGTACGAAAAAAATTATGAAAAAAAACGTTTGTAATTCTCTTTGAAGTACTGATGTGGTATCGACCAGAACGATAAATAAGGCACGCCGGCGCAAACGGCAAGCAAAACGGAGCCAGAATGGCCTTGTACAAGAAATCAAAAATCACACAGTTAAGTACTCTATGTGTACGAAAAAAAGTACGAAAAAAAACGTTTGTAATTCTCATTGAAGTTCTGATGTGGTATCGACCAGAACGATAAATAAGGCACGCCGGCGCAAACGGCAAGCAAAACGGAGCCAGAATGGCCTTGTACAAGAAATCAAAAATCACACAGTTAAGTACTCTATGTGTACGAAAAAAAGTATGAAAAAAAACGTTTGTAATTATCTTTGAAGTACTGATGTGATATCGACCAGAACGATAAATAAGGCACGCCGGCGCAAACGGCAAGCAAAACGGTGGCCAGAATGGCCTTGTACAAGGAATCAAAAATCACACCGTTAAGTACTCTATTGGTACGAAAAAGTGTACGTTAAAAAATGTTTGTAATTCTCTTTGAAGTAATAATGTGATATCGACCAGAACGATAAATAAGGCACGCCGGCGCAAACGGCAAGCAAAACGGAGGCCAAAATGGCCTTGTACAAGGAATCAAAAATCACACAGTTAAGTACTCTATGGGTATGAAAAAAAGTATGAAAAAAATGTTTGTAATTCCCTTTGAAGTGCTGATGTGATATCGTCCAGAACGATAAATAAGGCACGCCGGCGCAAACGGCAAGCAAAACGGAGGCAAGAATGGCCTTGTACAAGAAATCAAAAATCACACAGTTAAGTACTCTATGGGTACGAAAAAGAGTACGATAAAAAACGTTTGTAATTCTCTTTGAAGTACTGATGTGATATCGACCGAACGATAAATAAGGCACGCCGGCGCAAACGGCAAGCAAAACGGAGGCCGAATGGCCTTGTACAAGGAATCAAAAATCACACGGTTAAGTACTCAATGGGTACGAAAAAAACGAAAAAAAACGTTTGTAATTCTCTTTGAAGTATTGATGTGATATCGACCGAACGATAAATAAGGCGCGCCGGCGCAAACGGCAAGCAAAACGGAGGCCGAATGGCCTTGTCCAAGAAATCAAAAATCACACGCTTAAGTACTCTATGGGTACGAAAAAAAGTACGAAAAAAACGTTTGTAATTCTCTTTGAAGTACGATGTGATATCGACCGAACGATAAATAAGGCACGCCGGCGCAAACGGCAAGCAAAACGGAGGCCAGAATGACCTTGTATAAGGAATCAAAAATCACACAATTAAGTACTCAATGGGTACGAAAAAAAGTACGAAAAAAAACGTTTGTAATTCTCTTTGAAGTACTGATGTGATATTGACCGAACGATAAATAAGGCACGCCGGCGCAAACGGCAAGAAAAACGGAGGCCGAATGGCCTTGTACAAGAAATCAAAAATCACACGTTAAGTACTCTATAGGTACGAAAAAAAGTACGAAAAAAAACGTTTGTAATTCTCTTTGAAGTACCGATGTGATATCGACCGAACGATAAATAAGGCACGCCGGCGCAAACGGCAAGCAAAACGGAGGCCAGAATGGCCTTGTACAAGGAATCAAAAATCACACAGTTAAGTACTCTATGGGTATGAAAAAAGTACGAAAAAAAACGTTTGTAATTCTCTTTGAAGTACTGATGTGATATCGACCAAAACGATAAATAAGGCACGCCGGCGCAAACGGCAAGCAAAACGGAGGCCATAATGGCCTTGTACAAGGAATCAAAAATCACACAGTTAAGTACTCTATGGGTACGAAAAAAAGTATAAAAAAAACATTTGTAATTCCCTTTGAAGTACTGATGTGATATCGACCAGAACGATAAATATGGCACGCCGGCGCAAACGGCAAGCAAAACGGAGGCCAGAATGGCCTTGTACAAGAAATCAAAAATCACACCGTTAAGTACTCTATGGGTACGAAAAAAAGTACAAAAAAAAAACGTTTGTAATTCTCTTTGTAGTACTGGTGTGATATCGACCATAACGATAAATAAGTCACGCCGGCGCAAACGGCAAGCAAAACGGAGGCCAGAATGGCCTTTTACAAGGAATCAAAAATCACACAGTTAAGTACTCTATGGGTACGAAAAAATGTATGAAAAAAAACGTTTGTAATTCTCTTTGAAGTATTGATGTGATATCGACCAGGACGATAAATAAGGCACGCCGCCGCAAACGGCAAGCAAAACGGAGGCCAGAAAGGCCTTGTACAAGGAATAAAAAATCACACAGTTAAGTACTTTATCGGTACGAAAAAAAGTACGAAAAAAAACGTTTGTAATTCTCTTTAAAGTACTGATGTGGTATCGACCAGAACGATAAATAAGGTATGCCGGCGCAAACGGCAAGCAAAACGTAGATCAGAATTGCCTTGTACAAGGAATCAAAAATCCCACCGTTAAGTACTCTATGGGTACAAAAAAGAGTACGAAAAAAAATGTTTGTGAATCTTTTTGAAGTACTGATGTGATATCGACTAGAACGATAAATAAAGCACTCCGGCGCAAACGGCAAGCAAAACGGAGGCCAGAATGGCCTTGTACAAGGAATCGAAACTCACACAGTTAAGTACTCTATGGGTACGAAAAAAGTACAAAAAAAAACGTTTGTAATTCTCTTTGAAGTACTGATGTGATATCGACCAGACCGATAAATAAGGCACGTCAGCGCAAACGGCAAGCAAAACGGAGGCCAAAATGGCCTTGTACAAAGAATCAAAAATCACACAGTTAAGTACTCTATGGGTACGAAAAAAAAATACGAAAAAAAACGTTTGTAATTCTCTTTGAAGTACGATGTGATATAGACCGAACGATAAATAAGGCACGCCGGCGCAAACGGCAAGCAAAACGGTGGCCAGAATGGCCTTGTACAAGGAATCAAAAATCACACAGTTAAGTACTCTATGGGTACAAAAAAAAAAGTACGAAAAAAAAAGTTTGTAATTCTCTTTGAAGTACTGATGTGGTATTGGCCAGAACGATAAATAAGGTACGCCGGCGCAAACGGCAAGCAAAACGGTGGTCAGAATGCCCTTTATACAATGAATCAAAAATCACATAGTCAAGTACTCTATGGATACGAAACAAAGTACGAAAAAAAAACGTTAGTAAAGTACTGATGTGTTATCGACCAGAACGATAAATAAGGCATGCCGGCGCAAACGGCAAGCAAAACGGTGGTCAGAATGGCCTTGTACAAGGAATCAAAAATCACATAGTTAAGTACTCTATGTGTACGAAACAAAGTACGAAAAAAACGTTTGTAATTCTCATTGAAGTACTGATGTGTTATCGACCAGAACGATAAATAAGGCACGCCGGCGCAAACGGCCATCAAAACGGAGGCCAGAATGGCCCTGTACAAGGAATCAAAAATCACACAGTTAAGTACTCTATGGATACGAAAAAAAGTACGAAAAAAAACGTTTGTAATTATCTTTGAAGTACTGATGTGATATCGACCAGAACGATAAATAAGGCACGCCGGCACAAACGGCAAGCAAAACGGAGGCCAGAATGGCCTTGTACAAGGAATAAAAAATCACACCGTTATGTACTCTATGGGTACAAAAAAGAGTACAAAAAAAAACATTTGTAATTCTCTTTGAAGTACTGATATGATATCGACCAGAACGATAAGTAAGGAACGCCGGCACAAACGGCAAGCAAAACGGAGGCCAGAATGGCCTTGTACAAGGAATCAAAAATCACACCGTTAAGTACTCTATGGGTACAAAAAAGAGTACGAAAAAAACGTTTGTAATTCTCTTTGAAGTACTGATGTGATATCGACCAAAACGATAAGTAAGGCACGCCGGCGCAAACGGCAAGCAAAACGGAGGCCAGAATGGCCTTGTACAAGGAATCGAAAATCACACCGTTAAGTACTTTATGGGTACAAAAAAGAGTACGAAAAAAAAACGTTTGTGATTCTGTTTGAAGTAATGTTGTGATATCGACTAGAACGATAAATAAGGCACGCCGGCGCAAACGACAAGCAAAACGGAGGCCAGAATGGCCTTGTTCGAGGAATCAAAAATCACACAATTAAGTACTCTATGGGTACAAAAAAAAGTACGAAAAAAAACGTTTGTAATTCTCTTTAAAATACTGATGTGATATCGACCAGAACGATAAATAAGGCACGCCAGCGCAAACGGCGAGCAAAACAGAGGCCAGAATGGGCTTGTACAAGTAATCAAAAATCACACAGTTAAGTACTCTATGGGTACGAAAAAAAGTACGAAAAAAAACGTTTGTAATTCTCTTTGAAGTACGTTGTGAAATCGACCAGAACGATAAAAAGGCACGCCGGCGCAAACGGCAAGCAAAACGGAGGCCAGAATGGCCTTGTACAAGGATTCAAAAATCACACGGTTAAGTACTCTATGGGTACGAAAAAAAGTACGAAAAAAACGTTTGTAATTCTCTTTGAAGTACTGATGTGGTATCGCCAGAATGATAAATAAGGTACGCCGGCGCAAACGGCAAGCAAAAAGGAGGTCAGAATGGCCTTGTACAAGGAATCAAAAATCACACCGTTAAGTACTCTATGGGTACAAAACAAAGTACGAAAAAAAACGTTTGTAATTCTCATTGAAGTATGGATGTGTTATCGACCAGAACGATAAATAAGGCACGCCGGCGCAAACGGAAAGCAAAACGGAGGCCAGAATGGCATTGTACAAGGAATAAAAAATCACACCGTTAAGTACTCTATGGGTACAAAAAAGTGTACGAAAAAAAACGTTTGTAATTCTCTTTGAAGTACTTGATGTAATATCGACCGAACGATAAATAAGGCACGCCGGCGCAAACGGCAAGCAAAACGAAGGCCGAATGGCCTTGTACAAAGAATCAAAAATCACACGCTTAAGTACTCTATGAGTAAGAAAAAAGTTCGAAAAAAAACGTTTGTAATTCTCTTTGAAGTATTGATGTGATGTCGACCAAACGATAAATAAGGCACGCCGGCGCAAACGGCAAGCAAAACGGAGGCCAGAATGGCCTTGTACAAGGAATCAAAAATCACACCGTTAAGTACTCTATGGGTACAAAAAAGAGTACGAAAAAAAACGTTTGTAATTCTCTTTGAAGTACTGATGTGATATCGACCAGAACGATAAATAAGGCACGCCAGCGCAAACAGCAAGCAAAACGGCAAGCAAAACGGAGGCCAGAATCACACAGTTAAGTACTCTATGGGTACAAAAATAAGTACGAAATAAAACGTTTTTAATTCTATTTGAAGTACTGATGTGATATCGACCAGAATGTTAAATAAGGCACGGCGGCTCAAACGGCAAGCAAAACGGAGGCCAGAATGGCTTTGTACAAGGAATCAAAAATCACTCCGTTAAGTACTCTATGGGTACAAAAAAAAAGTACGAAAAAAAACGTTTGAAATTCTCTTTGAAGTACTGATGTGATATCGACCAGAACGATAAATAAGGCACGCCGGCGCAAACGGCAAGCAAAACGGAGGCCGAATGGCCTTGTACAAGAATCAAAAATCACACAGTTAAGTACTCTATGAGTAAGAAAAAAAAGTACGAAAAAAAACGTTTGTAATTCTATTTGAAGTACTGAAGTGATATCGAACAGAACGATAAATAAGGCACGCCGGCGAAAACGACAAGCAAAACGGAGGCCAGAATGGCCTTGTACAAGGAATCAAAAATCACACAGTTAAGTACTCTATGGGTACGAAAAAAAAGTACGAAAAAAAACGTTTGTATTTCTCTTTGAAGTACTGATGTGATATCGACCAGAACGATAAATAAGGCACGCGGGCGCAAATGGCAAGCAAAACGGAGGCCAGAATGGCCTTGTACAAAGAATCAAAAATCACACAGTTAAGTACTCTATGAGTAAGAAAACAAACGTTTGTAATTCTCTTTGAAGTACTGATGTGATATCGACCAGAACGATAAATAAGGCACGCCGGCGCAAACGGCAAGCAAAACGGAGGCCCGAATGGCCTTGTACAAGGAATCAAAAATCACACAGTTAAGTACTCTATGGGTACGAAAAAAAAGTACGAAAAAAAACGTTTGTAATTCTCTTTGAAGTACGATGTGATATCGACCGAATGATAAATAAGGCACGCCGGCGCAAACGGCAAGCAAAACGGATGCCAGAATGGCCTTGTACAAGGAATCAAAAATCACACGATTAAGTACTCTATGGGTACGAAAAAAAAGTACGAAAAAAAACTTTTGTAATTCTCTTTGAAGTACGATGTGATATCGACCGAACGATAAATAAGGCACGCCGGCGCAAACGGCAAGCAAAACGGAGGCCGAATGGCCTTGTACAAGGAATAAAAAATCACACGATTAAGTACTCTATGGGTTCGAAAAAAAGTACGAAAAAATACGTTTGTAATTCTCTTTGAAGTACCGTTGTGGTATAGACCGAACGATAAATAAGGTACGCCGGCGCAAACGACAAGCAAAACGGAGGCCGAAATGTCCTTGTACAAGGAATCAAAAATCACACGGTTA
This sequence comes from Gentiana straminea, assembly GCA_036785695.1. Taxonomy (NCBI): domain Eukaryota; kingdom Viridiplantae; phylum Streptophyta; class Magnoliopsida; order Gentianales; family Gentianaceae; genus Gentiana; species Gentiana straminea. The sequence goes on along the minus strand of JAVUPR010000122.1, from coordinate 44,306 downwards.
AGTGCTCTATGGGTACGAAAAAAAAAAGTACGAAAAAAACGTTTGTAATTCTCTTTGAAGTACGATGTGATATCGACCGAACGATAAATAAGGCACGCCGGCGCAAACGGCAAGCAAAACGGAGGCCGAAATGGCCTTGTACAAGAAATCAAAAATCCCACGCTTAAGTACTCTATGGGTACGAAAAAAAGTATGAAAAAAAATGTTTGTAATTATCTTTGAAGTACGATGTGGTATCGACCGAACGATAAATAAGGCACGCCGGTGCAAACGGCAAGAAAAACGGAGGTCGAATGGCCTTGTACAAGGAATCAAAAATCACACCGTTAAGTACTCCATAGGTACAAAACAAAGTACGAAAAAAAATGTTTGTAATTCTCATTGAAGTACGATGTGTTATCGACCGAACGATAAATAAGGCACGCCGGCGCAAACGGCAAGGAAAACGGAGGCCGAATGGCCTTGTACACGGAATCAAAAATCACACGCTTAAGTACTCTATGGGTACGAAAAAAAAACGTTTGTAATTCTCTTTGAAGTACTGATGTGATATCGACCAGAACGATAAATAAGGCACGCCGGCGCAAACGGCAAGCAAAACGGAGGACAGAATGGCCTTGTACAAGGAATCAAAATCACACTGTTAAGTACTCTATGGGTTTGAAAAAAAGTACGAAAAAAAACGTTTGTAATTCTCTTTGAAGTACTGATGTGTTATCGACCAGAACAATAAATAAGGCACGCCGGCGCAAACGGCAAGCAAAACGGAGGCCGAAATGGCCTTGTACAAGGAATCAAAAATCACACCGTTAAGTAGTCTATGGGTACGAAAAAGTACGATAAAAAACGTTTGTAATTCTCTTTGAAGTACGATGTGATATCGACCAGAACGATAAATAAGGCACGCCGGCGCAAACGGCAAGCAAAACGGAGGCCAGAATGGCCTTGTACAAGCAATCAAAAATCACATAGTTAAGTACTCTATGGGTACGAAACAAAGTACGAAAAAAACGTTTGTAATTCTCATTGAAGTACTGATGTGTTATCGACCAGAACGATAAATAAGGCACGCCGGCGCAAACGGCCATCAAAACGGAGGCCAGAATGGCCTTGTACAAGGAATCAAAAATCACACAGTTAAGTACTCTATGGATACGAAAAAAAGTACGAAAAAAAACGTTTGTAATTATCTTTGAAGTACTGATGTGATATCGACCAGAACGATAAATAAGGCACGCCGGCACAAACGGCAAGCAAAACGGAGGCCAGAATGGCCTTGTACAAGGAATAAAAAATCACACCGTTATGTACTCTATGGGTACAAAAAAGAGTACAAAAAAAAACATTTGTAATTCTCTTTGAAGTACTGATATGATATCGACCAGAACGATAAGTAAGGAACGCCGGCACAAACGGCAAGCAAAACGGAGGCCAGAATGGCCTTGTACAAGGAATCAAAAATCACACCGTTAAGTACTCTATGGGTACAAAAAAGAGTACGAAAAAAACGTTTGTAATTCTCTTTGAAGTATGCGATGTGATATCGACCAAAACGATAAGTAAGGCACGCCGGCGCAAACGGCAAGCAAAACGGAGGCCAGAATGGCCTTGTACAATGAATCGAAAATCACACCGTTAAGTACTTTATGGGTACAAAAAAGAGTACGAAAAAAAAACGTTTGTGATTCTGTTTGAAGTAATGTTGTGATATCGACTAGAACGATAAATAAGGCACGCCGGCGCAAACGACAAGCAAAACGGAGGCCAGAATGGCCTTGTTCGAGGAATCAAAAATCACATAATTAAGTACTCTATGGGTACAAAAAAAGTACGAAAAAAAACGTTTGTAATTCTCTTTAAAGTACTGATGTGATATCGACCAGAACGATAAATAAGGCACGCCAGCGCAAACGGCGAGGAAAACAGAGGCCAGAATGGGCTTGTACAAGTAATCAAAAATCACACAGTTAAGTACTCTATGGGTACGAAAAAAGTACGAAAAAAACGTTTGTAATTCTCTTTGAAGTACTGTTGTGAAATCGACCAGAACGATAAAATGGCACGCCGGCGCAAACGGCAAGCAAAACGGAGGCCAGAATGGCCTTGTACAAGGATTCAAAAATCACACGGTTAAGTACTCTATGGGTACGAAAAAAAGTACGAAAAAAACGTTTGTAATTCTCTTTGAAGTACTGATGTGGTATCGCCAGAATGATAAATAAGGTACGCCGGCGCAAACGGCAAGCAAAAAGGAGGTCAGAATGGCCTTGTACAAGGAATCAAAAATCACAACGTTAAGTACTCTATGGGTACAAAACAAAGTACGAAAAAAAACGTTTGTAATTCTCATTGAAGTACTGATGTGTTATCGACCAGAACGATAAATAAGGCACGCCGGCGCAAACGGAAAGCAAAACGGAGGCCAGAATGGCATTGTACAAGGAATAAAAAATCACACCGTTAAGTACTCTATGGGTACAAAAAAGTGTACGAAAAAAAACGTTTGTAATTCTCTTTGAAGTACTGATGTAATATCGACCAGAACGATAAATAAGGCACGCCGGCGCAAACGGCAAGCAAAACGAAGGCCAGAATGGCCTTGTACAAAGAATCAAAAATCACACAGTTAAGTACTCTATGAGTAAGAAAAAAAGTTCGAAAAAAAACGTTTGTAATTCTCTTTGAAGTATTGATGTGATGTCGACCAAACGATAAATAAGGCACGCCGGCGCAAACGGCAAGCAAAACGGAGGCCAGAATGGCCTTGTACAAGGAATCAAAAATCACACCGTTAAGTACTCTATGGGTACAAAAAAGAGTACGAAAAAAAACGTTTGTAATTCTCTTTGAAGTACTGATGTGATATCGACCAGAACGATAAATAAGGCACGCCGGCGCAAACGGCAAGCAAAACGGAGGCAAAACGGAGGCCGAGAATCACAAATCCGTTAAGTACTCTATGGGTACAAAAATAAGTACGAAATAAAACGTTTTTAATTCTATTTGAAGTACTGATGTGATATCGACCAGAATGTTAAATAAGGCACGGCGGCTCAAACGGCAAGCAAAACGGAGACCAGAATGGCTTTGTACAAGGAATCAAAAATCACTCCGTTAAGTACTCTATGGGTACAAAAAAAAAGTACGAAAAAAAACGTTTGAAATTCTCTTTGAAGTACTGATGTGATATCGACCAGAACGATAAATAAGGCACGCCGGCGCAAACGGCAAGCAAAACGGAGGCCAGAATGGCCTTGTACAAAGAATCAAAAATCACACGCTTAAGTACTCTATGAGTAAGAAAAAAAGTACGAAAAAAAACGTTTGTAATTCTATTTGAAGTACCGATGTGATATCGACCGAACGATAAATAAGGCACGCCGGCGAAAACGACAAGCAAAACGGAGGCCAGAATGGCCTTGTACAAGGAATCAAAAATCACACAGTTAAGTACTCTATGGGTACGAAAAAAAAAGTACGAAAAAAAACGTTTGTATTTCTCTTTGAAGTACTGATGTGATATCGATCAGAACGATAAATAAGGCACGCTGGCGCAAATGGCAAGCAAAACGGAGGCCAGAATGGCCTTGTACAAAGAATCAAAAATCACACAGTTAAGTACTCTATGAGTAAGAAAACAAACGTTTGTAATTCTCTTTGAAGTACTGATGTGATATCGACCAGAACGATAAATAAGGCACGCCGGCGCAAACGGCAAGCAAAACGGAGGCCCGAATGGCCTTGTACAAGGAATCAAAAATCACACGATTAAGTACTCTATGGGTACGAAAAAAAGTTCGAAAAAAAACGTTTGTAATTCTCTTTGAAGTACCGATGTGATATCGACCGAATGATAAATAAGGCACGCCGGCGCAAACGGCAAGCAAAACGGATGCCGAATGGCCTTGTACAAGGAATCAAAAATCACACGCTTAAGTACTCTATGGGTACGAAAAAAAAGTACGAAAAAAAACTTTTGTAATTCTCTTTGAAGTACGATGTGATATCGACCGAACGATAAATAAGGCACGCCGGCGCAAACGGCAAGCAAAACGGAGGCCAGAATGGCCTTGTACAAGGAATAAAAAATCACACAGTTAAGTACTCTATGGGTTCGAAAAAAAGTACGAAAAAATACGTTTGTAATTCTCTTTGAAGTACTGTTGTGGTATAGACCAGAACGATAAATAAGGTACGCCGGCGCAAACGACAAGCAAAACGGAGGCCAGAATGTCCTTGTACAGGGAATCAAAAATCACACAGTTAAGTGCTCTATGGGTACGAAAAAAAATACGAAAAAAACGTTTGTAATTCTCTTTGAAGTACTGATATGATATCGACCAGAACGATAAATAAGGCACGCCGGCGCAAACGGCAAGCAAAACGGAGGCCGATGGCCTTGTACAAGAAATCAAAAATCCCACAGTTAAGTACTCTATGGGTACGAAAAAAAGTACGAAAAAAAATGTTTGTAATTATCTTTGAAGTACTGATGTGGTATCGACCAGAACGATAAATAAGGCACGCCGGTGCAAACGGCAAGAAAAACGGAGGTTAGAATGGCCTTGTACAAGGAATCAAAAATCACACCGTTAAGTACTCCATAGGTACAAAACAAAGTACGAAAAAAAATGTTTGTAATTCTCATTGAAGTACTGATGTGTTATCGACCAGAACGATAAATAAGGCACGCCGGCGCAAACGGCAAGGAAAACGGAGGCCAGAATGGCCTTGTACACGGAATCAAAAATCACACGCTAAGTACTCTATGGGTACGAAAAAAAAACGTTTGTAATTCTCTTTGAAGTACCGATGTGATATCGACCGAACGATAAATAAGGCACGCCGGCGCAAACGGCAAGCAAAACGGAGGACGAAATGGCCTTGTACAAGGAATCAAAATCACACAGTTAAGTACTCTATGGGTTTGAAAAAAAGTACGAAAAAAAAACGTTTGTAATTCTCTTTGAAGTACTGATGTGTTATCGACCAGAACAATAAATAAGGCACGCCGGCGCAAACGGCAAGCAAAACGGAGGCCAGAATGGCCTTGTACAAGGAATCAAAAATCACACCGTTAAGTAGTCTATGGGTACGAAAAAGAGTACGATAAAAAACGTTTGTAATTCTCTTTGAAGTACTGATGTGATATCGACCGAACGATAAATAAGGCACGCCGGCGCAAACGGCAAGCAAAACGGAGGCCAGAATGGCCTTGTACAAGCAATCAAAAATCACACCGTTAAGTACTCTATGGGTACGAAAAAAAGTACGAAAAAAAACGTTTGTAATTCTCTTTGAAGTACTGATGTGATATCGACCGAACGATAAATAAGGCACGCCGGCGCAAACGGCAAGCAAAACGGAGGCCGAATGGCCTTGTACAAGGAATCAAAAATCACACGCTTAAGTACTCTATGGGTACGAAAAAAAGTACGAAAAAAAACGTTTGTAATTCTCTTTGAAGTTCGATGTGGTATCGACCGAACGATAAATAAGGCACGCCGGCGCAAACGGCAAGCAAAACGGAGGCCGAATGGCCTTGTACAAGGAATCAAAAATCACACGATTAAGTACTCTATGGGTACGAAAAAAAAGTACGAAAAAAAACGTTTGTAATTCTCTTTGAAGTATTGATGTGATATCGACCAGAACGATAAATAAGGCGCGCCGGCGCAAACGGCAAGCAAAACGGAGGCCAGAATGGCCTTGTACAAGAAATCAAAAATCACACAGTTAAGTACTCTATGGGTACGAAAAAAAGTACCGAAAAAAACGTTTGTAATTCTCTTTGAAGTACCGATGTGATATCGACCGAACGATAAATAAGGCACGCCGGCGCAAACGGCAAGCAAAACGGAGGCCGAATGGCCTTGTATAAGGAATAAAAAATCAAACAGTTAAGTACTCTATGGGTACGGAAAAAAGTACGAAAAAAAAACGTTTGTAATTCTCTTTGAAGTACGATGTGATATCGACCGAACGATAAATAAGGCACGCCGGCGCAAACGGCAAGAAAAACGGAGGCCAGAATGGCCTTGTACAAGAAATCAAAAATCACACAGTTAAGTACTCTATGGGTACGAATAAAAGTACGAAAAAAAACGTTTGTAATTCTCTTTGAAGTACTGATGTGGTATCGCCAGAATGATAAATAAGGTACGCCGGCGCAAACGGCAAGCAAAAAGGAGGTCAGAATGGCCTTGTACAAGGAATCAAAAATCACACCGTTAAGTACTCTATGGGTACAAAACAAAGTACGAAAAAAAACGTTTGTAATTCTCATTGAAGTACTGATGTGTTATCGACCGAACGATAAATAAGGCACGCCGGCGCAAACGGAAAGCAAAACGGAGGCCAGAATGGCATTGTACAAGGAATAAAAAATCACACCGTTAAGTACTCTATGGGTACAAAAAAGTGTACGAAAAAAAACGTTTGTAATTCTCTTTGAAGTACTGATGTAATATCGACCGAACGATAAATAAGGCACGCCGGCGCAAACGGCAAGCAAAACGAAGGCCAGAATGGCCTTGTACAAAGAATCAAAAATCACACGCTTAAGTACTCTATGAGTAAGAAAAAAAGTTCGAAAAAAAACGTTTGTAATTCTCTTTGAAGTATTGATGTGATGTCGACCAGAACGATAAATAAGGCACGCCGGCGCAAACGGCAAGCAAAACGGAGGCCAGAATGGCCTTGTACAAGGAATCAAAAATCACACCGTTAAGTACTCTATGGGTACAAAAAAGAGTACGAAAAAAAACGTTTGTAATTCTCTTTGAAGTACTGATGTGATATCGACCAGAACGATAAATAAGGCACGCCAGCGCAAACAGCAAGCAAAACGGAGGCCAGAATCACACAGTTAAGTACTCTATGGGTACAAAAATAAGTACGAAATAAAACGTTTTTAATTCTATTTGAAGTACTGATGTGATATCGACCAGAATGTTAAATAAGGCACGGCGGCTCAAACGGCAAGCAAAACGGAGGCCGAATGGCTTTGTACAAGGAATCAAAAATCACTCCGTTAAGTACTCTATGGGTACAAAAAAAAGTACGAAAAAAAAACGTTTGAAATTCTCTTTGAAGTACGATGTGATATCGACCGAACGATAAATAAGGCACGCCGGCGCAAACGGCAAGCAAAACGGAGGCCGAATGGCCTTGTACAAAGAATCAAAAATCACACGCTTAAGTACTCTATGAGTAAGAAAAAAAAGTACGAAAAAAAACGTTTGTAATTCTATTTGAAGTACGATGTGATATCGACCGAACGATAAATAAGGCACGCCGGCGAAAACGGCAAGCAAAACGGAGGCCGAATGGCCTTGTACAAGGAATCAAAAATCACACAGTTAAGTACTCTATGGGTACGAAAAAAAAGTACGAAAAAAAACGTTTGTATTTCTCTTTGAAGTACTGATGTGATATCGACCAGAACGATAAATAAGGCACGCTGGCGCAAATGGCAAGCAAAACGGAGGCCAGAATGGCCTTGTACAAAGAATCAAAAATCACACAGTTAAGTACTCTATGAGTAAGAAAACAAACGTTTGTAATTCTCTTTGAAGTACTGATGTGATATCGACCAGAACGATAAATAAGGCACGCCGGCGCAAACGCAAGCAAAACGGAGGCCCGAATGGCCTTGTACAAGGAATCAAAAATCACACAGTTAAGTACTCTATGGGTACGAAAAAAAAAGTACGAAAAAAGTGTTTGTAATTCTCTTTGAAGTACTGATGTGATATCGACCAGAATGATAAATAAGGCACGCCGGCGCAAACGGCAAGCAAAACGGATGCCAGATTGGCCTTGTACAAGGAATCAAAAATCACACAGTTAAGTACTCTATGGGTACGAAAAAAAAGTACGAAAAAAAACTTTTGTAATTCTCTTTGAAGTACGATGTGATATCGACCGAACGATAAATAAGGCACGCCGGCGCAAACGGCAAGCAAAACGGAGGCCGAATGGCCTTGTACAAGGAATAAAAAATCACACAGTTAAGTACTCTATGGGTTCGAAAAAAAGTACGAAAAAAAACGTTTGTAATTCTCTTTGAAGTTCTGTTGTGGTATAGACCAGAACGATAAATAAGGTACGCCGGCGCAAACGACAAGCAAAACGGAGGCCAGAATGTCCTTGTACAGGGAATCAAAAATCACACAGTTAAGTGCTCTATGGGTACGAAAAAAAATACGAAAAAAACGTTTGTAATTCTCTTTGAAGTACTGATGTGATATCGACCAGAACGATAAATAAGGCACGCCGGCGCAAACGGCAAGCAAAACGGAGGCCAGAATGGCCTTGTACAAGGAATCAAAAATCACACAATTAAGTACTCTATGGGTACGAAAAAAAGTACGAAAAAAAATGTTTGTAATTATCTTTGAAGTACTGATGTGGTATCGACCAGAACGATAAATAAGGCACGCCGGTGCAAACGGCAAGAAAAACGGAGGTTAGAATGGCCTTGTACAAGGAATCAAAAATCACACCGTTAAGTACTCCATAGGTACAAAACAAAGTACGAAAAAAAATGTTTGTAATTCTCATTGAAGTACTGATGTGTTATCGACCAGAACGATAAATAAGGCACGCCGGCGCAAACGGCAAGGAAAACGGAGGCCAGAATGGCCTTGTACACGGAATCAAAAATCACACAGTTAAGTACTCTATGGGTACGGAAAAAAAACGTTTGTAATTCTCTTTGAAGTACTGATGTGATATCGACCAGAACGATAAATAAGGCACGCCGGCGCAAACGGCAAGCAAAACGGAGGACGAAATGGCCTTGTACAAGGAATCAAAATCACACGATTAAGTACTCTATGGGTTTGAAAAAAAGTACGAAAAAAAACGTTTGTAATTCTCTTTGAAGTACTGATGTGTTATCGACCAGAACGATAAATAAGGCACGCCGGCGCAAACGGCAAGCAAAACGGAGGCCAGAATGGCCTTGTACAAGGAATCAAAAATCACACCGTTAAGTAGTCTATGGGTACGAAAAAGAGTACGATAAAAAACGTTTGTAATTCTCTTTGAAGTACTGATGTGATATCGACCAGAACGATAAATAAGGCACGCCGGCGCAAACGGAAAGCAAAACGGAGGCCAGAATGGCCTTGTACAAGCAATCAAAAATCACCGTTAAGTACTCTATGGGTACGAAAAAAAGTACGAAAAAAAACGTTTGTAATTCTCTTTGAAGTACGATGTGATATCGACCGAACGATAAATAAGGCACGCCGGCGCAAACGGCAAGCAAAACGGAGGCCGAGAATGGCCTTGTACAAGGAATCAAAAATCACACAATTAAGTACTCTATGGGTACGGAAAAAAAGTACGAAAAAAAACGTTTGTAATTCTCTTTGAAGTATTGATGTGATATCGACCGAACGATAAATAAGGCACGCCGGCGCAAACGGCAAGCAAAACGGAGGCCAGAATGGCCTTGTACAAGAAATCAAAAATCACACAGTTAAGTACTCTATGGGTACGAAAAAAAAGTACGAAAAAAAACGTTTGTAATTCTCTTTGAAGTAATGATGTGATATCGACCAGAACGATAAATAAGGCGCGCCGGCGCAAACGGCAAGCAAAACGGAGGCCGAATGGCCTTGTACAAGAAATCAAAAATCACACGATTAAGTACTCTATGGGTACGAAAAAAAGTACGAAAAAAAACGTTTGTAATTCTCTTTGAAGTACGATGTGATATCGACCGAACGATAAATAAGGCACGCCGGCGCAAACGGCAAGCAAAACGGAGGCCAGAATGGCCTTGTACAAGGAATCAAAAATCACACAGTTAAGTACTCTTTGGGTACGAAAAAAAGTACGAAAAAAAACGTTTGTAATTCTCTTTGAAGTAATGATGTGATATCGACCAGAACGATAAATAAGGCGCGCCGGCGCAAACGGCAAGCAAAACGGAGGCCGAAATGGCCTTGTACAAGAAATCAAAAATCACACGATTAAGTACTCTATGGGTACGAAAAAAAGTACGAAAAAAAACGTTTGTAATTCTCTTTGAAGTACGATGTGATATCGACCGAACGATAAATAAGGCACGCCGGCGCAAACGGCAAGCAAAACGGAGGCCGAATGGCCTTGTATAAGGAATAAAAAATCATACGGTTAAGTACTCTATGGGTACGAAAAAAAGTACGAAAAAAAACGTTTGTAATTCTCTTTGAAGTACGATGTGATATCGACCGAACGATAAATAAGGCACGCCGGCGCAAACGGCAAGAAAACGGAGGCCGAATGGCCTTGTACAAGAAATCAAAAATCACACGCTTAAGTACTCTATGGGTACGAATAAAAGTACGAAAAAAAAACGTTTGTAATTCTCTTTGAAGTATGCGATGTGATATCGACCGAACGATAAATAAGGCACGCCGGCGCAAACGGCAAGCAAAACGGAGGCCGAATGGCCTTGTACAAGAAATCAAAAATCACACACTTAAGTACTCTATGGGTACGAAAAAAAAGTACGAAAAAAAACGTTTGTAATTCTCTTTGAAGTACGATGTGATATCGACCGAACGATAAATAAGGCACGCCGGCGCAAACGGCAAGCAAAACGGTGGCCAGAATGGCCTTGTACAAGGAATAAAAATAACACAGTTAAGTACTCTATGGGTACGAAAAAAAGTACGAAAAAAAACGTTTGAAATTCTCTTTGAAGTACTGATGTGATATCGACCGAACGATAAATAAGGCACGCCGGCGCAAACGGCAAGAAAAACGGAGGCCGAATGGCCTTGTACAAGAAATCAAAAATCACACAGTTAAGTACTCTATGGGTACGAATAAAAGTACGAAAAAAAAACGTTTGTAATTCTCTTTGAAGTACTGGTGTGATATCGACCAGAACGATAAATAAGGCACGCCAGCGCAAACAGCAAGCAAAACGGAGGCCAGAATGGCCTTGTACAAGGAATCAAAATCACACAGTTAAGTACTCTATGGGTTCGAAAAAAAGTAAGAAAAAAAACGTTTATAATTCTCTTTAAAGTACTGATGTGTTATCGACCAGAACGATAAATAAGGCACGCCGGCGCAAACGGCAAGCGAAACGGAGGCCAGAATGGCCTTGTACAAGGAATCAAAAATCACACCGTTGAGTAGTCTATGGGTACGAAAAAGAGTACGATAAAAAACGTTTGTAATTCTCTTTGAAGTACTGATGTGATATCGACCAGAACGATAAATAACGCACGCCGGCGCAAACGGCAAGCAAAACGGAGGCCGAATGGCCTTGTACAAGCAATCAAAAATCACACGAGTTAAGTACTCTATGGGTACGAAAAAAAAGTACGAAAAAAACGTTTGTAATTCTCTTTGAAGTACGATGTGATATCGACCGAACGATAAATAAGGCACGCCGGCGCAAACGGCAAGCAAATCGGAGGCCAGAATGGCCTTGTACAAGGAATCAAAAATCACACAGTTAAGTACTCTATGGGTACAAAAAAAAGTACGAAAAAAAATGTTTGTAATTATCTTTGAAGTACTGATGTGGTATCGACCGAACGATAAATAAGGCACGCCGGTGCAAACGGCAAGAAAAACGGAGGTTAACATGGCCTTGTACAAGGAATCAAAAATCACACCGTTAAGTACTCTATGGGTACAAAACAAAGTACGAAAAAAAACGTTTGTAATTCTCATTGAAGTACTGATGTGTTATCGACCAGAACGATAAATAAGGCACGCCGGCGCAAACGTAAAGCAAAACGGAGGCCAGAATGGCATTGTACAAGGAATAAAAAATCACACCGTTAAGTACTCTATGGGTACAAAAAAGTGTACGAAAAAAAACGTTTGTAAATCTCTTTGAAGTACTGATGTAATATCGACCAGAACGATAAATAAGGCACGCCGGCGCAAACGGCAAGCAAAACGGAGGCCAGAATGGCCTTGTACGAAGAATCAAAAATCACACAGTTAAGTACTCTATGAGTAAGAAAAAAAGTACGAAAAAAAACGTTTGTAATTCTATTTGAACTACGATGTGATATCGACCGAACGATAAATAAGGCACGCCGGCGAAAACGGCAAGCAAAACGGAGGCCGAATGGCCTTGTACAAGGAATCAAAAATCACACGGTTAAGTACTCTATGGGTACGAAAAAAAAGTACGAAAAAAAACGTTTGTAATTCTCTTTGAAGTACGATGTGATATCGATCGAACGATAAATAAGGCACGCCGGCGCAAACGGCAAGCAAAACGGAGGCCGAAATGGCCTTGTACAAAGAATCAAAAATCACACGATTAAGTACTCTATGAGTAAGAAAACAAACGTTTGTAATTCTCTTTGAAGTATCGATGTGATATCGACCGAACGATAAATAAGGCACGCCGGCGCAAACGGCAAGCAAAACGGAGGCCCGAATGGCCTTGTACAAGGAATCAAAAATCACACGCTTAAGTACTCTATGGGTACGAAAAAAAGTACGAAAAAAAGCGTTTGTAATTCTCTTTGAAGTACCGATGTGATATCGACCGAACGATAAATAAGGCACGCCGCGCAAACGGCAAGCAAAACGGATGCCGAATGGCCTTGTACAAGGAATCAAAAATCACACGATTAAGTACTCTATGGGTACGAAAAAAAGTACGAAAAAAAACTTTTGTAATTCTCTTTGAAGTACGATGTGATATCGACCGAACGATAAATAAGGCACGCCGGTGCAAACGGCAAGCAAAACGGAGGCCAGAATGGCCTTGTACAAGGAATAAAAAATCACACAGTTAAGTACTCTATGGGTTCGAAAAAAAGTACGAAAAAAAACGTTTGTAATTCTCTTTGAAGTACTGTTGTGGTATCGACCAGAACGATAAATAAGGTACGCCGGCGCAAACGGCAAGCAAAACGGAGCCCAGAATGTCCTTGTACAAGGAATCAAAAATCACACAGTTAAGTGCTCTATGGGTACGAAAAAAAATACGAAAAAAACGTTTGTAATTCTCTTTGAAGTACTGATGTAATATCGACCGAACGATAAATAAGGCACGCCGGCGTAAACGGCAAGCAAAACGGAGGCCAGAATGGCCTTGTACAAGGAATCAAAAATCACACAATTAAGTACTCTATGGGTACGAAAAAAAGTACGAAAAAAAATGTTTGTAATTATCTTTGAAGTACGATGTGGTATCGACCGAACGATAAATAAGGCACGCCGGTGCAAACGGCAAGAAAAACGGAGGTTAGAATGGCCTTGTACAAGGAATCAAAAATCAAACCGTTAAGTACTCCATGGTACAAAACAAAGTACGAAAAAAAACGTTTGTAATTCTCATTGAAGTACGATGTGTTATCGACCGAACGATAAATAAGGCACGCCGGCGCAAACGGCAAGGAAAACGGAGGCCGAATGGCCTTGTACAAGGAATCAAAAATCACACGCTTAAGTACTCTATGGGTACGAAAAAAAAAAAAAAAACGTTTGTAATTCTCTTTGAAGTACGATGTGATATCGACCGAACGATAAATAAGGCACGCCGGCGCAAACGGCAAGCAAAACGGAGGACGAATGGCCTTGTACAAGTAATCAAAATCACACGATTAAGTACTCTATGGGTACGAAAAAAAGTACGAAAAAAAACGTTTGTAATTCTCTTTGAAGTACGATGTGTTATCGACCAGAACGATAAATAAGGCACGCCGGCGCAAACGGCAAGCAAAACGGAGGCCAGAATGGCCATGTACAAGGAATCAAAAATCACACCGTTAAGTAGTCTATGGGTACGAAAAAGAGTACGATAAAAAACGTTTGTAATTCTCTTTGAAGTACTGATGTGATATCGACCAGAACGATAAATAAGGCACGCCGGCGCAAACGGCAAGCAAAACGGAGGCCGAATGGCCTTGTACAAGCAATCAAAAATCACACGCTTAAGTACTCTATGGGTACGAAAAAAAGTACGAAAAAAAACGTTTGTAATTCTCTTTGAAGTACCGATGTGATATCGACCGAACGATAAATAAGGCACGCCGGCGCAAACGGCAAGCAAAACGGAGGCCGAATGGCCTTGTACAAGGAATCAAAAATCACACGTTAAGTACTCTATGGGTACGAAAAAAAGTACGAAAAAAAACGTTTGTAATTCTCTTTGAAGTTCGATGTGGTATCGACCGAACGATAAATAAGGCACGCCGGCGCAAACGGCAAGCAAAACGGAGGCCGAATGGCCTTGTACAAGGAATCAAAAATCACACGCTTAAGTACTCTATGGGTACGAAAAAAAGTACGAAAAAAAACGTTTGTAATTCTCTTTGAAGTATTGATGTGATATCGACCGAACGATAAATAAGGCACGCCGGCGCAAACGGCAAGCAAAACGGAGGCCGAATGGCCTTGTACAAGAAATCAAAAATCACACAAGTTAAGTACTCTATGGGTACGAAAAAAAAGTACGAAAAAAAACGTTTGTAATTCTCTTTGAAGTACGATGTGATATCGACCGAACGATAAATAAGGCACGCCGGCGCAAACGGCAAGCAAAACGGAGGCCGAATGGCCTTGTACAAGGAATAAAAAATCACACGTTAAGTACTCTATGGGTACGAAAAAAAGTACGAAAAAAAACGTTTGTAATTCTCTTTGAAGTACGATGTGATATCGACCGAACGATAAATAAGGCACGCCGGCGCAAACGGCAAGCAAAACGGAGGCCGAATGGCCTTGTACAAGAAATCAAAAATCACACAATTAAGTACTCTATGGGTACGAATAAAAGTACGAAAAAAACGTTTGTAATTCTCTTTGAAGTACGATGTGATATCGACCGAACGATAAATAAGGCACGCCGGCGCAAACGGCAAGCAAAACGGAGGTCAGAATGGCCTTGTACAAGGAATCAAAATCACACAGTTAAGTACTCTATGGGTACGAAAAAAAGTACGAAAAAAAACGTTTGTAATTCTCTTTGAAAGTACGATGTGTTATCGACCAGAACGATAAATAAGGCACGCCGGCGCAAACGGCAAGCAAAACGGAGGCCAGAATGGCCTTGTACAAGGAATCAAAAATCACACCGTTAAGTAGTCTATGGGTACGAAAAAGAGTACGAAAAAAAACGTTTGTAATTCTCTTTGAAGTACTGATGTGATATCGACTAGAACGATAAATAAGGCACGCCGGCGCAAACGGCAAGCAAAACGGAGGCCAGAATGGCCTTGTACAAGCTATCAAAAATCACACGGTTAAGTACTCTATGGGTACGAAAAAAAGTACGAAAAAAAACGTTTGTAATTCTCTTTGAAGTACGATGTGATATCGACCGAACGATAAATAAGGCACGCCGGCGCAAACGGCAAGCAAAACGGAGGCCGAGAATGGCCTTGTACAAGGAATCAAAAATCACACGCTAAGTACTCTATGGGTACGAAAAAAGTACGAAAAAAAATGTTTGTAATTATCTTTGAAGTACGATGTGATATCGACCGAACGATAAATAAGGCACGCCGGTGCAAACGGCAAGAAAAACGGAGGTTAAAATGGCCTTGTACAAGGAATCAAAAATCACACCGTTAAGTACTCCATGGGTACAAAACAAAGTACGAAAAAAAACGTTTGTAATTCTCTTGAAGTACCGATGTGTTATCGACCGAACGATAAATAAGGCACGCCGGCGCAAACGGCAAGCAAAACGGAGGCCGAATGGCCTTGTACAAGGAATCAAAAATCACACGCTTAAGTACTCTATGGGTACGAAAAAAAAGTACGAAAAAAAACGTTTGTAATTCTCTTTGAAGTACGATGTGATATCGACCGAACGATAAATAAGGCACGCCGGCGCAAACGGCAAGCAAATCGGAGGCCGAATGGCCTTGTACAAGGAATCAAAAATCACACGCTTAAGTACTCTATGGGTACGAAAAAAAGTACGAAAAAAAATGTTTGTAATTATCTTTGAAGTACCGATGTGGTATCGACCGAACGATAAATAAGGCACGCCGGCGCAAACGGCAAGCAAACGGAGGTTAAAATGGCCTTGTACAAGGAATCAAAAATCACACCGTTAAGTACTCCATGGGTACAAAAAAAGTACGAAAAAAAATGTTTGTAATTCTCTTTGAAGTACGATGTGTTATCGACCGAACGATAAATAAGGCACGCCGGCGCAAACGGCAAGCAAAACGGAGGCCGAATGGCCTTGTACAAGGAATCAAAAATCACACGGTTAAGTACTCTATGGGTACGAAAAAAAACGAAAAAAAACGTTTGTAATTCTCTTTGAAGTACGATGTGATATCGACCGAACGATAAATAAGGCACGCCGGCGCAAACGGCAAGCAAAACGGAGGCGAATGGCCTTGTACAAATAATCAAAATCACACGCTTAAGTACTCTATGGGTTCGAAAAAAAGTAAGAAAAAAAAAACGTTTGTAATTCTCTTTGAAAGTACGATGTGTTATCGACCGAACGATAAATAAGGCACGCCGGCGCAAACGGCAAGCAAAACGGAGGCCGAATGGCCTTGTACAAGGAATCAAAAATCACACCGTTAAGTAGTCTATGGGTACGAAAAAAGTACGATAAAAAACGTTTGTAATTCTCTTTGAAGTACGATGTGATATCGACCGAACGATAAATAAGGCACGCCGGCGCAAACGGCAAGCAAAACGGAGGCCGAATGGCCTTGTACAAGCAATCAAAAATCACACGCTTAAGTACTCTATGGGTACGAAAAAAAGTACGAAAAAAACGTTTGTAATTCTCTTTGAAGTACCGATGTGATATCGACCGAACGATAAATAAGGCACGCCGGCGCAAACGGCAAGCAAAACGGAGGCCGAATGGCCTTGTACAAGGAATCAAAATCACACGCTTAAGTACTCTATGGGTACGAAAAAAAGTACGAAAAAAAACGTTTGTAATTCTCTTTGAAGTACGATGTGTTATCGACCGAACGATAAATAAGGCACGCCGGCGCAAACGGCAAGCAAAACGGTGGCCGAATGGCCTTGTACAAGGAATCAAAAATCACACCGTTAAGTAGTCTATGGGTACGAAAAAGAGTACGATAAAAAACGTTTGTAATTCTCTTTGAAGTACGATGTGATATCGACCGAACGATAAATAAGGCACGCCGGCGCAAACGGCAAGCAAAACGGAGGCCGAATGGCCTTGTACAAGCAATCAAAAATCACACGGTTAAGTACTCTATGGGTACGAAAAAAAGTACGAAAAAAAAAACGTTTGTAATTCTCTTTGAAGTACGATGTGATATCGACCGAACGATAAATAAGGCACGCCGGCGCAAACGGCAAGCAAAACGGAGGCCGAATGGCCTTGTACAAGGAATCAAAAATCACACGCTTAAGTACTCTATGGGTACGAAAAAAAGTACGAAAAAAAACGTTTGTAATTCTCTTTGAAGTACGATGTGATATCGACCGAACGATAAATAAGGCACGCCGGCGCAAACGGCAAGCAAAACGGAGGTCGAATGGCCTTGTACAAGGAATCAAAATCACACAAGTTAAGTACTCTATGGGTACGAAAAAAAGTACGAAAAAAAACGTTTGTAATTCTCTTTAAAGTACGATGTGATATCGACCGAACGATAAATAAGGCACGCCGGCGCAAACGGCAAGCAAAACGGAGGCCGAATGGCCTTGTACAAGGAATCAAAAATCACACCGTTAAGTAGTCTATGGGTACGAAAAAGAGTACGATAAAAAACGTTTGTAATTCTCTTTGAAGTACGATGTGATATCGACCGAACGATAAATAAGGCACGCCGGCGCAAACGGCAAGCAAAACGGAGGCCGAATGGCCTTGTACAAGCAATCAAAATTCACACGGTTAAGTACTCTATGGGTACGAAAAAAAGTACGAAAAAAAAACGTTTGTAATTCTCTTTGAAGTACGATGTGATATCGACCGAACGATAAATAAGGCACGCCGGCGCAAACGGCAAGCAAAACGGAGGCCGAATGGCCTTGTACAAGGAATCAAAAATCACACGGTTAAGTACTCTATGGGTACGAAAAAAAGTACGAAAAAAAATGTTTGTAATTCTCTTTGAAGTACGATGTGGTATCGACCGAACGATAAATAAGGCACGCCGGCGCAAACGGCAAGCAAACGGAGGTTAAAATGGCCTTGTACAAGGAATCAAAAATCACACCGTTAAGTACTCCATGGGTACGAAAAAAAGTACGAAAAAAAATGTTTGTAATTCTCTTTGAAGTACGATGTGTTATCGACCAGAATGATAAATAAGGCACGCCGGCGCAAACGGCAAGCAAAACGGAGGCCGAATGGCCTTGTACAAGGAATCAAAAATCACACGCTTAAGTACTCTATGGGTACGAAAAAAGTACGAAAAAAAACGTTTGTAATTCTCTTTGAAGTACGATGTGATATCGACCGAACGATAAATAAGGCACGCCGGCGCAAACGGCAAGCAAAACGGAGGACAAGAATGGCCTTGTACAAGGAATCAAAATCACACGCTTAAGTACTCTATGGGTACGAAAAAAAGTACGAAAAAAAACGTTTGTAATTCTCTTTGAAGTACTGATGTGTTATCGACCAGAACGATAAATAAGGCACGCCGGCGCAAACGGCAAGCAAAACGGAGGCCAGAATGGCCTTGTACAAGGAATCAAAAATCACACCGTTAAGTAGTCTATGGGTACGAAAAAGAGTACGATAAAAAACGTTTGTAATTCTCTTTGAAGTACTGATGTGATATCGACCAGAACGATAAATAAGGCACGCCGGCGCAAACGGCAAGCAAAACGGAGGCCGAATGGCCTTGTACAAGCAATCAAAAATCACACGATTAAGTACTCTATGGGTACGAAAAAAAGTACGAAAAAAAACGTTTGTAATTCTCTTTGAAGTACGATGTGATATCGACCGAACGATAAATAAGGCACGCCGGCGCAAACGGCAAGCAAAACGGAGGCCGAATGGCCTTGTACAAGGAATCAAAAATCACACGGTTAAGTACTCTATGGGTACGAAAAAAAGTACGAAAAAAAACGTTTGTAATTCTCTTTGAAGTACGATGTGATATCGACCGAACGATAAATAAGGCACGCCGGCGCAAACGGCAAGCAAAACGGAGGCCGAATGGCCTTGTACAAGGAATCAAAAATCACACGATTAAGTACTCTATGGGTACGAAAAAAAGTACGAAAAAAAACGTTTGTAATTCTCTTTGAAGTATTGATGTGATATCGACCGAACGATAAATAAGGCACGCCGGCGCAAACGGCAAGCAAAACGGAGGCCGAAATGGCCTTGTACAAGAAATCAAAAATCACACGCTTAAGTACTCTATGGGTACGAAAAAAAGTACGAAAAAAAACGTTTGTAATTCTCTTTGAAGTACGATGTGATATCGACCGAACGATAAATAAGGCACGCCGGCGCAAACGGCAAGCAAAACGGAGGCCGAATGGCCTTGTACAAGGAATCAAAAATCACACGCTTAAGTACTCTATGGGTACGAAAAAAAGTACGAAAAAAAACGTTTGTAATTCTCTTTGAAGTACGATGTGATATCGACCGAACGATAAATAAGGCACGCCGGCGCAAACGGCAAGAAAAACGGAGGCCGAATGGCCTTGTACAAGAAATCAAAAATCACACGAGTTAAGTACTCTATGGGTACGAATAAAAGTACGAAAAAAAACGTTTGTAATTCTCTTTGAAGTACGATGTGATATCGACCGAACGATAAATAAGGCACGCCGGCGCAAACGGCAAGCAAAACGGAGGTCGAATGGCCTTGTACAAGGAATCAAAATCACACGATTAAGTACTCTATGGGTACGAAAAAAAGTAAGAAAAAAAACGTTTGTAATTCTCTTTAAAGTACGATGTGTTATCGACCGAACGATAAATAAGGCACGCCGGCGCAAACGGCAAGCAAAACGGAGGCCAGAATGGCCTTGTACAAGGAATCAAAAATCACACCGTTAAGTAGTCTATGGGTACGAAAAAGAGTACGAAAAAAAACGTTTGTAATTCTCTTTGAAGTACTGATGTGATATCGACCGAACGATAAATAAGGCACGCCGGCGCAAACGGCAAGCAAAACGGAGGCCGAAATGGCCCTGTACAAGCAATCAAAAATCACACAGTTAAGTACTCTATGGGTACGAAAAAAAGTACGAAAAAAACGTTTGTAATTCTCTTTGAAGTACTGATGTGATATCGACCGAACGATAAATAAGGCACGCCGGCGCAAACGGCAAGCAAAACGGAGGCCGAATGGCCTTGTACAAGGAATCAAAAATCACACAGTTAAGTACTCTATGGGTACGAAAAAAAGTACGAAAAAAAATGTTTGTAATTATCTTTGAAGTACTGATGTGGTATCGACCAGAACGATAAATAAGGCACGCCGGTGCAAACGGCAAGAAAAACGGAGGTTAAAATGGCCTTGTACAAGGAATCAAAAATCACACCGTTAAGTACTCCATAGGTACAAAACAAAGTACGAAAAAAAACGTTTGTAATTCTCATTGAAGTACTGATGTGTTATCGACCAGAACGATAAATAAGGCACGCCGGCGCAAACGGCAAGCAAAACGGAGGCCGAATGGCCTTGTACAAGGAATCAAAAATCACACGCTTAAGTACTCTATGGGTACGAAAAAAAGTACGAAAAAAAACGTTTGTAATTCTCTTTGAAGTACGATGTGATATCGACCGAACGATAAATAAGGCACGCCGGCGCAAACGGCAAGCAAAACGGAGGTCAGAATGGCCTTGTACAAATAATCAAAATCACACAGTTAAGTACTCTATGGTTTCGAAAAAAAGTAAGAAAAAAAAACGTTTGTAATTCTCTTTAAAGTACTGATGTGTTATCGACCAGAACGATAAATAAGGCACGCCGGCGCAAACGGCAAGCAAAACGGAGGCCAGAATGGCCTTGTACAAGGAATCAAAAATCACACCGTTGAGTAGTCTATGGGTACGAAAAAGAGTACGATAAAAAACGTTTGTAATTCTCTTTGAAGTACTGATGTGATATCGACCGAACGATAAATAAGGCACGCCGGCGCAAACGGCAAGCAAAACGGAGGCCGAATGGCCTTGTACAAGCAATCAAAAATCACACGATTAAGTACTCTATGGGTACGAAAAAAAGTACGAAAAAAACGTTTGTAATTCTCTTTGAAGTACGATGTGATATCGACCGAACGATAAATAAGGCACGCCGGCGCAAACGGCAAGCAAATCGGAGGCCGAATGGCCTTGTACAAGGAATCAAAAATCACACAGTTAAGTACTCTATGGGTACGAAAAAAAGTACGAAAAAAAATGTTTGTAATTATCTTTGAAGTACTGATATGGTATCGACCAGAACGATAAATAAGGCACGCCGGTGCAAACGGCAAGACAAACGGAGGTTAAAATGGCCTTGTACAAGGAATCAAAAATCACACCGTTAAGTACTCCATAGGTACAAAACAAAGTACGAAAAAAAACGTTTGTAATTCTCATTGAAGTACTGATGTGTTATCGACCAGAACGATAAATAAGGCACGCCGGCGCAAACGGCAAGCAAAACGGAGGCCAGAATGGCCTTGTACAAGGAATCAAAAATCACACGCTTAAGTACTCTATGGGTATGAAAAAAAGTACGAAAAAAAACGTTTGTAATTCTCTTTGAAGTACGATGTGATATCGACCGAACGATAAATAAGGCACGCCGGCGCAAACGGCAAGCAAAACGGAGGCCGAATGGCCTTGTACAAAAATCAAAAATCACACGAGTTAAGTACTCTATGGGTACGAAAAAAACGAAAAAAAACGTTTGTAATTCTCTTTGAAGTACGAAGTGCTATCGACCGAACGATAAATAAGGCACGCCGGCGCAAACGGCAAGCAAAACGGAGGCCGAATGGCCTTGTACAAGGAATCAAAAATCACACGGTTAAGTACTCTATGGGTACGAAAAAAAGTACGAAAAAAAACTTTTGTAATTCTCTTTGAAGTACGATGTGATATCGACCGAACGATAAATAAGGCACGCCGGCGCAAACGGCAAGCAAAACGGAGGCCGAATGGCCTTGTACAAGCAATCAAAAATCACACGATTAAGTACTCTATGGGTACGAAAAAAAGTACGAAAAAAAACGTTTGTAATTCTCTTTGAAGTACCGATGTGATATCGACCGAACGATAAATAAGGCACGCCGGCGCAAACGGCAAGCAAAACGGAGGCCGAGAATGGCCTTGTACAAGGAATCAAAAATCACACGGTTAAGTACTCTATGGGTACGAAAAAAAGTACGAAAAAAAACGTTTGTAATTCTCTTTGAAGTTCGATGTGGTATCGACCGAACGATAAATAAGGCACGCCGGCGCAAACGGCAAGCAAAACGGAGGCTCGAATGGCCTTGTACAAGGAATCAAAAATCACACAATTAAGTACTCTATAGGTACGAAAAAAGTACGAAAAAAAACGTTTGTAATTCTCTTTGAAGTATTGATGTGATATCGACCAGAACGATAAATAAGGCGCGCCGGCGCAAACGGCAAGCAAAACGGAGGCCAGAATGGCCTTGTACAAGAAATCAAAAATCACACGCTTAAGTACTCTATGGGTACGAAAAAAAGTACGAAAAAAAACGTTTGTAATTCTCTTTGAAGTACGATGTGATATCGACCGAACGATAAATAAGGCACGCCGGCGCAAACGGCAAGCAAAACGGAGGCCGAATGGCCTTGTATAAGGAATAAAAAATCACACGGTTAAGTACTCTATGGGTACGAAAAAAAGTACGAAAAAAAACGTTTGTAATTCTCTTTGAAGTACGATGTGATATCGACCGAACGATAAATAAGGCACGCCGGCGCAAACGGCAAGAAAAACGGAGGCGAATGGCCTTGTACAAGAAATCAAAAATCACACGATTAAGTACTCTATGGGTACGAATAAAAGTACGAAAAAAACGTTTGTAATTCTCTTTGAAGTACGATGTGATATCGACCGAACGATAAATAAGGCACGCCGGCGCAAACGGCAAGCAAAACGGAGGTCGAATGGCCTTGTACAAGGAATCAAAATCACACGATAAGTACTCTATGGGTTCGAAAAAAAGTAAGAAAAAAAACGTTTGTAATTCTCTTTAAAGTACGATGTGTGATATCGACCGAACGATAAATAAGGCACGCCGGCGCAAACGGCAAGCAAAACGGAGGCCGAGAATGGCCGTGTACAAGGAATCAAAAATCACACCGTTAGTAGTCTATGGGTACGAAAAAGAGTACGAAAAAAAACGTTTGTAATTCTCTTTGAAGTACGATGTGATATCGACCGAACGATAAATAAGGCACCCCGGCGCAAACGGCAAGCAAAACGGAGGCCGAATGGCCTTGTACAAGCAATCAAAAATCACACGTTAAGTACTCTATGGGTACGAAAAAAAGTACGAAAAAAACGTTTGTAATTCTCTTTGAAGTACGATGTGATATCGACCGAACGATAAATAAGGCACGCCGGCGCAAACGGCAAGCAAAACGGAGGCCGAATGGCCTTGTACAAGGAATCAAAAATCACACGGTTAAGTACTCTATGGGTACGAAAAAAAGTACGAAAAAAAACTTTTGTAATTCTCTTTGAAGTACGATGTGATATCGACCGAACGATAAATAAGGCACGCCGGCGCAAACGGCAAACAAAACGGAGGCGAAAATGGCCTTGTACAAGGAATCAAAAATCACACCGTTAAGTACTCCATGGGTACAAAAAAAGTACGAAAAAAAACGTTTGTAATTCTCTTTGAAGTACGATGTGATATCGACCGAACGATAAATAAGGCACGCCGGCGCAAACGGCAAGCAAAACGGAGGCCGAATGGCCTTGTACAAGGAATCAAAAATCACACGCTTAAGTACTCTATGGGTACGAAAAAAAGTACGAAAAAAAACGTTTGTAATTCTCTTTGAAGTACGATGTGATATCGACCGAACGATAAATAAGGCACGCCGGCGCAAACGGCAAGCAAAACGGAGGTCGAAATGGCCTTGTACAAGGAATCAAAATCACACGGTTAAGTACTCTATGGGTTCGAAAAAAAGTACGAAAAAAAACGTTTGTAATTCTCTTTGAAGTACGATGTGATATCGACCGAACGATAAATAAGGCACGCCGGCGCAAACGGCAAGCAAAACGGAGGCGAATGGCCTTGTACAAGAATCAAAAATCACACCGTTGAGTAGTCTATGGGTACGAAAAAAGTACGATAAAAAACGTTTGTAATTCTCTTTGAAGTACGATGTGATATCGACCGAACGATAAATAAGGCATGCCGGTGCAAATGGCAAGCAAGACGGAGGCCAAAATCGCCTTGTACAAGGAATCCAAAATCACACGGTTAAGTACTCTATGGGTACGAAAAAAAGTACGAAAAAAAATCGTTTGTAATTCTCTTTGAAGTACTGATGTGATAAGGCACGCCGGCGCAAACGGCAAGCAAAACCGAGGCCAGAATGGCCTTGTACAAGGAATCAAAAATGACACGGTTAAGTACTCTATGGGTACGAAAAAAAGTACGAAAAAAAAACGTTTGTAATTATCTTTGAAGTACGATGTGATATCGACCAGAACGATAAATAAGGCACGCCGGCACAAACGGCAAGACAAACGGAGGTTAAAATGGCCTTGTACAAGGAATCAAAAATCACACCGTTAAGTACTCCATGGGTACGAAACAAAGTACGAAAAAAAACGTTTGTAATTCTCTTTGAAGTACGATGTGATATCGACCAACGATAAATAAGGCACGCCGGCGCAAACGGCAAGCAAAACGGAGGCCGAATGGCCTTGTACAAGGAATCAAAAATCACACGCTTAAGTACTCTATGGGTACGAAAAAAAGTACGAAAAAAAACGTTTGTAATTCTCTTTGAAGTATGCGATGTGATATCGACCGAACGATAAATAAGGCACGCCGGCGCAAACGGCAAGCAAAACGGAGGCCGAATGGCCTTGTACAAAAAATCAAAAATCACACGAGTTAAGTACTCTATGGGTACGAAAAAAAAAAAAAAACGTTTGTAATTCTCTTTGAAGTACGAAGTGCTATCGACCGAACGATAAATAAGGCACGCCGGCGCAAACGGCAAGCAAAACGGAGTCCAGAATGGCCTTGTACAAGGAATCAAAAATCACAGAGTTAAGTACTCTATGGGTACGAAAAAAAGTACGAAAAAAAACTTTTGTAATTCTCTTTGAAGTACGATGTGATATCGACCAGAACGATAAATAAGGCATGCCGGCGCAAAGGGCAAGCAAAACGGAGGCCAGAATGGCCTTGTACAAGGAATCAAAAATCACACCGTTAAGTACTCTTTTGGTACGAAAAAGAGTACGTTAAAAAACGTTAGTAAATTCTCTTTGAAGTAAGGATGTGATATCGTCCAAAACGATAAATAAGGCACGCCGGCGCAAACGGAAATCAAAACGGAGGCCAGAATGGCCTTGTAAAAGGAATCAAAAATCACACAGTTAAGTACTCTATGGGTACGAAAAAAAGTACGAAAAAAAACGTTTGTAATTCTCTTTGAAGTACTGATGTGATATCGACCAGAACGATAAATAAGGCACGCCGGCGCAAAGGGCAAGCAAAACGGAGGCCAGAATGGCCTTGTACAAGGAATCAAAAATCACACCGTTAAGTACTCTATTGGTACGAAAAAAGAGTACGTTAAAAAACGTTAGTAATTCTCTTTGAAGTAATGATGTGATATCGTCCAAAACGATAAATAAGGCACGCCGGCGCAAACGGCAAGCAAAACGGAGGCCAGAATGGCCTTGTAAAAGGAATCAAAAATCACACAGTTAAGTACTCTATGGGTACGAAATAAAGTACGAAAAAAAACGTTTGTTATTCTCTTTGAAGTACTGATGTGATATCGACCGAACGATAAATAAGGCACGCCGGCGCAAACGGCAAGCAAAACGGAGGCCGAATGGCCTTGTACAAGGAATCAAAAATCACACGATTAAGTACTCTATGGGTACGAAAAAAAGTACGAAAAAAAACTTTTGTAATTCTCTTTGAAGTACTGATGTGATATCGACCAGAACGATAAATAAGGCACGCCGGCGCAAACGGCAAGCAAAACGGAGGCCAGAATGGCCTTGTACAAGGAATAAAAAATCACACCGTTAAGTACTCTATTGGTACGAAAAAGAGTACGTTAAAAAACGTTTGTAATTCTCTTTGAAGTAATGATGTGATATCGACGAAAACGATAAATAAGGCACGCCGGCGCAAACGGCAAGCAAAACGGAGGCCAGAATGGCTTTGTAAAAGGAATCAAAAATCACACAGTTAGTACTCTATGGGTACGAAAAAAAGTACGAAAAAAAACGTTTGTAATTCTCTTTGAAGTACGATGTGATATCGACCGAACGATAAATAAGGCACGCCGGCGCAAACGGCAAGCAAAACGGAGGCCGAATGGCCTTGTACAAGGAATCAAAAATCACACGGTTAAGTACTCTATGGGTACGAAAAAAAGTACGAAAAAAAACGTTTGTAATTCTCTTTGAAGTATTGATGTGATATCGACCGAACGATAAATAAGGCACGCCGGCGCAAACGGCAAGCAAAACGGAGGCCGAATGGCCTTGTACAAAAAATCAAAAATCACACGATTAAGTACTCTATGGGTACGAAAAAAAGTACGAAAAAAAATGTTTGTAATTCTCTTTGAAGTACGAAGTGCTATCGACCGAACGATAAATAAGGCACGCCGGCGCAAACGGCAAGCAAAACGGAGGCCGAAATGGCCTTGTACAAGGAATCAAAAATCACACAGTTAAGTACTCTATGGGTACGAAAAAAAGTACGAAAAAAAACTTTTGTAATTCTCTTTGAAGTACTGATGTGATATCGACCAGAACGATAAATAAGGCATGCCGGCGCAAAGGGCAAGCAAAACGGAGGCCAGAATGGCCTTGTACAAGGAATCAAAAATCACACCGTTAAGTACTCTATTGGTACGAAAAAGAGTACGTTAAAAAACGTTAGTAAATTCTCTTTGAAGTAATGATGTGATATCGTCCAAAACTTTAAATAAGGCACGCCGGCGCAAACGGCAATCAAAACGGAGGCCAGAATGGCCTTGTAAAAGGAATCAAAAATCACACAGTTAAGTACTCTATGGGTACGAAAAAAAGTACGAAAAAAAACGTTTGTAATTCTCTTTGAAGTACGATGTGATATCGACCGAACGATAAATAAGGCACGCCGGCGTAAACGGCAAGCAAAACGGAGGCCATAATGGCCTTGTACAAGGAATCAAAAATCACACGATTAAGTACTCTATTGTACGAAAAAAAGGTACGAAAAAAACGTTTGTAATTCTCTTTGAAGTAATGATGTGATATCGACCGAACGATAAATAAGGCACGCCGGCGCAAACGGCAAGCAAAACGGAGGCCGAATGGCCTTGTACAAGAAATCAAAAATCACACGAGTTAAGTACTCTATGGGTACGAAAAAAAGTACGAAAAAAACGTTTGTAATTCTCTTTGAAGTATCGAAGTGCTATCGACCGAACGATAAATAAGGCACGCCGGCGCAAACGGCAAGCAAAACGGAGGCCAGAATGGCCTTGTACAAGGAATCAAAAATCACACGAGTTAAGTACTCTATTGGTACGAAAAAAGTACGTTAAAAAAAACGTTTGTAATTCTCTTTGAAGTAATGATGTGATATCGACCAAAACGATAAATAAGGCATGCCGGCGCAAAGGGCAAGCAAAACGGAGGCCAGAATGGCCTTGTACAAGGAATCAAAAATCACACCGTTAAGTACTCTATTGGTACGAAAAAGAGTACGTTAAAAAACGTTTGTAATTCTCTTTGAAGTAATGATGTGATATCGACCAAAACGATAAATAAGGCACGCCGGCGCAAACGGCAAGCAAAACGGAGGCCAGAATGGCTTTGTAAAAGGAATCAAAAATCACACAGTTAAGTACTCTATGGGTACGAAAAAAAGTACGAAAAAAAATGTTTGTAATTCTCTTTGAAGTACTGATGTGATATCGACCGAACGATAAATAAGGCATGCCGGCGCAAACGGCAAGCAAAACGGAGGCCAGAATGGCCTTGTACAAGGAATCAAAAATCACACCGTTAAGTACTCTATTGGTACGAAAAAGAGTACGTTAAAAAACGTTTGTAATTCTCTTTGAAATAATGATGTGATATCGACCAAAACGATAAATAAGGCACGCCGGCGCAAACGGCAAGCAAAACGGAGGCCAGAATGGCTTTGTAAAAGGAATCAAAAATCACACGATTAAGTACTCTATGGGTACGAAAAAAAGTACGAAAAAAAATGTTTGTAATTCTCTTTGAAGTATTGATGTGATATCGACCAGAACGATAAATAAGGCACGCCGGCGCAAACGGCAAGCAAAACGGAGGCCGAAATGGCCTTGTTCAAGGAATCAAAAATCACACGATTAAGTACTCTATGGGTACGAAAAAAAGTACGAAAAAAAAACGTTTGTAATTCTCTTTGAAGTATTGATGTGATATCGACCAGAACGATAAATAAGGCACGCCGGCGCAAACGGCAAGCAAAACGGAGGCCGAATGGCCTTGTACAAAAAATCAAAAATCACACGTTAAGTATTCTATGGGTACGAAAAAAGTACGAAAAAAAATGTTTGTAATTCTCTTTGAAGTAATGATGTGATATCGACCAGAACGATAAATAAGGCACGCCGGCGCAAACGGCAAGCAAAACGGAGGCCGAATGGCCTTGTAAAAGGAATCAAAAATCACACGATTAAGTACTCTATGGGTACGAAAAAAAGTACGAAAAAAAACCTTTGTAATTCTCTTTGAAGTACTGATGTGATATCGACCAGAACGATAAATAAGGCACGCCGGCATAAACGGCAAGCAAAACGGAGGCCATAATGGCCTTGTACAAGGAATCAAAAATCACACAGTTAAGTACTCTGGGTACGAAAAAAACATTTGTAATTCTCTTTGAAGTACTGATGTGATATCGACCGAACGATAAATAAGGCACGCCGGCGCAAACGGCAAGCAAAACGGAGGCCGAATGGGGTACAAGAAATCAAAAATCACACGATTAAGTACTCTATGGGTACGAAAAAAAGTACGAAAAAAAACGTTTGTAATTCTCTTTGAAGTGCGAAGTGCTATCGACCGAACGATAAATAAGGCACGCCGGCGCAAACGGCAAGCAAAACGGAGGCCAGAATGGCCTTGTACAAGGAATCAAAAATCACACAGTTAAGTACTCTATTGGTACGAAAAAGAGTACGTTAAAAAACGTTTGTAATTCTCTTTGAAGTAATGATGTGATATCGACCAAAACGATAAATAAGGCATGCCGGCGCAAAGGGCAAGCAAAACGGAGGCCAGAATGGCCTTGTACAAGGAATCAAAAATCACACCGTTAAGTACTCTATTGGTACGAAAAAGAGTACGTTAAAAAACGTTTGTAATTCTCTTTGAAGTAATGATGTGATATCGACCAGAACGATAAATAAGGCACGCCGGCGCAAACGGCAAGCAAAACGGAGGCCAGAATGGCTTTGTACAAGGAATCAAAAATCACACAGTTAAGTACTCTATGGGTACGAAAAAAAGTACGAAAAAAAACGTTTGTAATTCTCTTTGAAGTACGATGTGATATCGACCAGAACGATAAATAAGGCACGCCGGCGCAAACGGCAAGCAAAACGGAGGCCAAAATGGCCTTGTACAAGGAATCAAAAATCACACCGTTAAGTACTCTATTGGTACGAAAAAGAGTACGTTAAAAAACGTTTGTAATTCTCTTTGAAGTAATGATGTGATATCGACCAGAACGATAAATAAGGCACGCCGGCGCAAACGGCAAGCAAAACGGAGGCCAGAATGGCTTTGTAAAAGGAATCAAAAATCACACAGTTAAGTACTCTATGGGTACGAAAAAAATTACGAAAAAAAACGTTTGTAATTCTCTTTGAAGTACTGATGTGATATCGACCGAACGATAAATAAGGCACGCCGGCGCAAACGGCAAGCAAAACGGAGGCCGAATGGCCTTGTTCAAGGAATCAAAAATCACACCGTTAAGTACTCTATGGGTACGAAAAAAAGTACGAAAAAAAACGTTTGTAATTCTCTTTGAAGTATTGATGTGATATCGACCAGAACGATAAATAAGGCACGCCGGCGCAAACGGCAAGCAAAACGGAGGCCAGAATGGCCTTGTACAAAAAATCAAAAATCACACAGTTAAGTATTCTATGGGTACGAAAAAAAGTACGAAAAAAAATGTTTGTAATTCTCTTTGAAGTACTGAAGTGCTATCGACCAGAACGATAAATAAGGCACGCCGGCGCAAACGGCAAGCAAAACGGAGGCCGAATGGCCTTGTACAAGGAATCAAAAATCACACAGTTAAGTACTCTATGGGTACGAAAAAAAGTACGAAAAAAAACTTTTGTAATTCTCTTTGAAGTACTGATGTGATATCGACCAGAACGATAAATAAGGCATGCCGGCGCAAAGGGCAAGCAAAACGGAGGCCAGAATGGCCTTGTACAAGGAATAAAAAATCACACCGTTAAGTACTCTATTGGTACGAAAAAGAGTACGTTAAAAAAAGTTAGTAATTCTCTTTGAAGTAATGATGTGATATCGTCCAAAACGATAAATAAGGCACGCCGGCGCAAACGGCAAGCAAAACGGAGGCCAGAATGGCCTTGTAAAAGGAATCAAAAATCACACAGTTAAGTACTCTATGGGTACGAAAAAAAGTACGAAAAAAAACGTATGTAATTCTCTTTGAAGTGCGATGTGATATCGACCGAACGATAAATAAGGCACGCCGGCGCAAACGGCAAGCAAAACGGAGGCCAGAATGGCCTTGTACAAGGAATCAAAAATCACACAGTTAAGTACTCTATGGGTACGAAACAAAGTACGAAAAAAAACTTTTGTAATTCTCTTTGAAGTACTGATGTGATATCGACCAGAACGATAAATAAGGCATGCCGGCGCAAAGGGCAAGCAAAACGGAGGCCAGAATGGCCTTGTACAAGGAATCAAAAATCACACCGTTAAGTACTCTATTGGTACGAAAAAAGAGTACGTTAAAAAACGTTAGTAATTCTCTTTGAAGTAATGATGTGATATCGTCCAAAACGATAAATAAGGCACGCCGGCGCAAACGGCAAGCAAAACGGAGGCCAGAATGGCCTTGTAAAAGGAATCAAAAATCACACAGTTAAGTACTCTATGGGTACGAAATAAAGTACGAAAAAAAATGTTTGTTATTCTCTTTGAAGTACTGATGTGATATCGACCGAACGATAAATAAGGCACGCCGGCGCAAACGGCAAGCAAAACGGAGGCCGAATGGCCTTGTACAAGGAATCAAAAATCACACGATTAAGTACTCTATGGGTACGAAAAAAAGTACGAAAAAAAACTTTTGTAATTCTCTTTGAAGTACGATGTGATATCGACCGAACGATAAATAAGGCACGCCGGCGCAAGCGCAAGCAAAACGGAGGCCAGAATGGCCTTGTACAAGGAATAAAAAATCACACCGTTAAGTACTCTATTGGTACGAAAAAGAGTACGTTAAAAAATGTTTGTAATTCTCTTTGAAGTAATGATGTGATATCGACCAAAACGATAAATAAGGCACGCCGGCGCAAACGGCAAGCAAAACGGAGGCCGAATGGCTTTGTAAAAGGAATCAAAAATCACACAGTTAAGTACTCTATGG
Source organism: Gentiana straminea (assembly GCA_036785695.1). Lineage (NCBI taxonomy): Eukaryota > Viridiplantae > Streptophyta > Magnoliopsida > Gentianales > Gentianaceae > Gentiana > Gentiana straminea. The sequence continues at coordinate 12,518 of JAVUPR010000122.1, read as the reverse complement.
GTACGAAAAAAAGTACGAAAAAAAAACGTTTGTAATTCTCTTTGAAGTACGATGTGATATCGACCGAACGATAAATAAGGCACGCCGGCGCAAACGGCAAGCAAAACGGAGGCGGAGAATGGCCTTGTACAAGGAATCAAAAATCACACGATTAAGTACTCTATGGGTACGAAAAAAAGTACGAAAAAAAACGTTTGTAATTCTCTTTGAAGTATTGATGTGATACGACCAGAACGATAAATAAGGCACGCCGGCGCAAACGGCAAGCAAAACGGAGGCCAGAATGGCCTTGTACAAAAAATCAAAAATCACACAGTTAAGTACTCTATGGGTACGAAAAAAAAGTACGAAAAAAAATGTTTGTAATTCTCTTTGAAGTGCGAAGTGCTATCGACCGAACGATAAATAAGGCACGCCGGCGCAAACGGCTAGCAAAACGGAGGCCGAATGGCCTTGTACAAGGAATCAAAAATCACACGGTTAAGTACTCTATGGGTATGAAAAAAAGTACGAAAAAAAACTTTTGTAATTCTCTTTGAAATACGATGTGATATCGACCAGAACGATAAATAAGGCATGCCGGCGCAAAGGGCAAGCAAAACGGAGGCCAGAATGGCCTTGTACAAGGAATCAAAAATTACACCGTTAAGTACTCTATTGGTACGAAAAAGAGTACGTTAAAAAACGTTAGTAAATTCTCTTTGAAGTAATGATGTGATATCGTCCAAAACGATAAATAAGGCACGCCGGCGCAAACGGCAATCAAAACGGAGGCCAGAATGGCCTTGTAAAAGGAATCAAAAATCACACGATTAAGTACTCTATGGGTACGAAAAAAAGTACGAAAAAAAACGTTTGTAATTCTCTTTGAAGTATGCGATGTGATATCGACCGAACGATAAATAAGGCACGCCGGCGTAAACGGCAAGCAAAACGGAGGCCGAATGGCCTTGTACAAGGAATCAAAAATCACACGGTTAAGTACTACGTGGGTACGAAAAAAAACGTTTGTAATTCTCTTTGAAGTACGATGTGATATCGACCGAACGATAAATAAGGCACGCCGGCGCAAACGGCAAGCAAAACGGAGGCCGGAGAATGGGGTACAAGAAATCAAAAATCACACGATTAAGTACTCTATGGGTACGAAAAAAAGTACGAAAAAAAACGTAAGTAATTCTCTTTGAAATGCGAAGTGCTATCGACCGAACGATAAATAAGGCACGCCGGCGCAAACGGCAAGCAAAACGGAGGCCGAATGGCCTTGTACAAGGAATCAAAAATCACACGATTAAGTACTCTATGGGTACGAAAAAAGTACGAAAAAACGTTTGTAATTCTCTTTGAAGTATCGATGTGATATCGACCGAACGATAAATAAGGCACGCCGGCGCAAACGGCAAGCAAAACGGAAGCCGAATGGCCATGTACAAGAAATCAAAAATCACACGAGTTAAGTACTCTGTGGGTACGAAAAAAAGTACGAAAAAAACGTTTGTAATTCTCTTTGAAGTACGATGTATATCGACCGAACGATAAATAAGGCACGCCGGCGCAAATGGCAAGCAAAACGAGAGGCCGAATGGCCTTCACAAGGAATCAAAAATCACACGATTAAGTACTCTATGGGTTCGAAACAAAGTACGAAAAAAAATGTTTGTAATTCTCTTTGAAGTACGATGTGATATCGACCGAACGATAAATAAGGCACGCCGGCGCAAACGGCAAGCAAAACGGAGTGCGAATGGCCTTGTACAAGAAATCAAAAATCATACGATTAAATACTCTATGGGTACGAAAAAAAGTACGAAAAAAAATGTTTGTAATTCTCTTTGAAGTACGATGTGATATCGACCGAACGATAAATAAGGCACGCCGGCGCAAACGGCATTCAAAACGGAGGCCGAATGGCCTTGTACAAGGAATCAAAAATCACACGATTAAGTACTCTATGGGTACGAAAAAAGTACGAAAAAAAACGTTTGTAATTCTCTTTGAAGTACGATGTGATATCGACCGAACGATAAATAAGGCACGCCGGCGCAAACGGCAAGCAAAACGGAAGCGAGAATGGCCTTGTACAAGGAATCAAAAATCACACGGTACTCTATGGGTACGAAAAAAGTACGAAACAAAACGTTTGTAATTCTCTTTGAAATACATATCGACCGAACGATAAATATGGCACGCCGGCACAAACGGCAAGCAAAACGGAGGCCGAATGGCCTTGTACCGAGTCAAAAATCACACGGTTAAGTACTCTATGGGTACGAAAAAAAGTACGAAAAAAACGTTTGTAATTCTCTTTGAAGTACGATGTGATATCGACCGAACGATAAATAAGGCACGCCGGCGCAAACGGCAAGCAAAACGGAGGCGAATGGCCTTGTACAAGGAATAAAAAATCACACGCTTAAGTACTCTATGGGTACGAAAAAAAGTACGAAAAAAAACGTTTGTAATTCTCTTTGAAATGCGATGTGATATCGACCAGAACGATAAATAAGGCACTCCGGCGCAAACGGCAAGCAAAACGGAGGCCAGAATGGCCTTGTATAAGGAATCAAAAATCACACCGTTAAGTACTCTATTGGTACGAAAAAGTGTACGCTAAAAAACGTTTGTAATTCTCTTTGAAGTAATGATGTGATATCGACCAAAACGATAAATAAGGCACGCCGGCGCAAACGGCAAGCAAAACGGAGGCCAGAATGGCCTTGTACAAGGAATCAAAAATCACACAGTTAAGTACTCTATGGGTACGAAAAAAAGTACGAAAAAAAATGTTTGTAATTCTCTTTGAAGTACTGATGTGATATCGACCGAACGATAAATAAGGCACGCCGGCGCAAACGGCAAGCAAAACGGAGGCCGAATGGCCTTGTACAAGAAATCAAGAATCACACGATTAAGTACTCTATGGGTACGAAAAAAGTACGAAAAAAAATGTTTGTAATTCTCTTTGAAGTGCGAAGTGCTATCGACCGAACGATAAATAAGGCACGCCGGCGCAAACGGCAAGCAAAACGGAGGCCGAGAATGGCCTTGTACAAGGAATCAAAAATCACACGGTTAAGTACTCTATGGGTACGAAAAAAAGTACGAAAAATAACGTTTGTAATTCTCTTTGAAGTACGATGTGATATCGACCGAACGATAAATAAGGCACGCCGGCGCAAACGGCAAGCAAAACGGAGGCCGAATGGCCTTGTACATGGGATCAAAAATCACACGCTTAAGTACTCTATGGGTACGAAAAAAAGTACGAAAAAAAAACGTTTTTAATTCTCTTTGAAGTACTGATGTGATATCGACTAGAACGATAAATAAGGCACGCCGGCGCAAACGGCAATCAAAACGGAGGCCAGAAAGGCCTTGTACAAGGAATCAAAAATCACACAGTTAAGTACTTTATGGGTACGAAAAAAGTACGAAAAAAAAACGTTTGTAATTCTCTTTGAAGTACTGATGTGGTATCGACCAAAACGATAAATAAGGCACGCCGGCGCAAACGGCAAGCAAAACGGAGGTCAGAATGGCCTTGTACAAGGAATCAAAAATCGCACCGTTAAATACTCTATGGGTACGAAAAAAAGTACGAAAAAACGGTTGTAATTCTCTTTGAAGTACTAATGTGATATCGACCAAAACGATAAATAAGGCATTCCGGCGCAAACGGCAAGCAAAACGGAGGCCGGAATGGCCTTGTACAAGAAATCAAAAATCACACAGTTAAGTACTCTATGGGTACGAAAAAAAGTACGAAAAAAACGTTTGTAATTCTCTTTGAAGTACCGATGTGATATCGACCGAACGATAAATAAGGCACGCCGGCGGAAACGGCAAGCAAAACGGAGGCCAGAATGGCCTTGTACAAGGAATCAAAAATCACACAGTTAAGTACTCTATGGGTACGAAAAAAAGTACGAAAAAAAATGTTTGTTATTCTCTTTGAAGTACGATGTGATATCGACCGAACGATAAATAATGCACGCCGGCGCAAACGGCAAGCAAAATGGGAGACCGAGAATGGCCTTGTACAAGAAATCAAAAATCACACATAACGTACTCTATGGGTACGAAAAAAAGTACGAAAAAAATGTTTGTAATTCTCTTTGAAGTACTGATGTGATATCGACCGAACGATAAATAAGGCACGCCGGCGCAAACGGCAAGCAAAACGGAGGCCGAATGGCCTTGTACAAGGAATCAAGAATCACACCGTTAAGTACTCTATGGGTACGAAAAAAGTACGATAAAAAACGTTTGTAATTCTCTTTGAAGTAATGATGTGATATCGACCAGAACGATAAATAAGGCACGCCGGCGCAAACGGCAAGCAAAACGGAGGCTAGAATGGCCTTGTACAAGCAATCAAAAATCACACAGTTAAGTACTCTTTGGGTACGAAAAAAAGTACAAAAAAAATGTTTGTAATTCTCTTTGAAGTACTTATGTGATATCGACCAGAACGATAAATAAAGCACGCCGGCGCAAACGGCAAGCAAAACGGAGGCCGAAATGGCCTTTTACAAGGAATCAAAAATCACACGAGTTAAGTACTCTATGGGTACGAAAAAAAAGTACGTTTGTAATTCTCTTTGAAGTACGATGTGATATCGACCAGAACGATAAATAATGCACGCCGGCGCAAACGGCAAGCAAAACGGAGGCCAGAATGGCCTTGTAAAAGAAATCAAAAATCACACAGTTAAGTACTCTATGGGTTCTCTTTGAAGTACTGATGTGATATCGACCAGAACGATAAATAATGCACGCCGGCGCAAACGGCAAGCAAAACGGAGGCCAGAATGGCCTTGTAAAAGAAATCAAAAATCACACAGTTAAGTACTCTATGGGTACAAAAAAAAAAGTACGAAAAAAATCGTTTGTAATTCTCTTTGAAGTACTGATGTGGTATCGACCAGAACGAAAAATAAGGCACGCCGGCGCAAACGGCAAGCAAAACGGAGGCCGAATGGCCTTGTACAAGGAATCAAAAATCACACCGTTAAGTACTTAATTGGTACGAAAAAGAGTACGTTAAAAACGTTTGTAATTCTCTTTGAAGTAATGATGTGATATCGACCGAACGATAAATAAGGCACACCAGCGCAAACGGCAAGCAAAACGGAGGCCAGAATGGCCTTGTACAAGGAATCAAAAATCACACAGTTAAGTACTCTATGGGTACGAAAAAAAAGTACGGAAAAAAACGTTTGTAATTCTCTTTGAAGTACTGATGTTATATCGACCGGAACGATAAATAAGGCACGCCGGCGCAAACGGCAAGCAAAACGGAGGCCATAATGGCCTTGTACAAGTAATCAAAAATCACACATTTAAGTACTCTATGGGTCCGAAAAAAAACGTTTGTAATTCTCTTTGAAGTACTGATGTGATATCGACCAGAACGAAAAATAAGGCACGCCGGCACAAACGGGAAGCAAAACGGAGGCCAGAATGGCCTTGTACAAGGAATCAAAAATCACACGATTAAGTACTCTATGAGTACGAAAAAAAGTACGAAAAAAAACGTTTGTAATTCTCTTTGAAGTACGATGTGATATCGACCGAACGATAAATAAGGCACGCCGGCGCAAACGGCAAACAAAACGGAGGCCGAATGGCCTTGTACAAGGAATCAAAAATCACACGGTTAAGTACTCTACGGGTACGAAAAAAAGTACGAAACAAAACGTTTGTATTTCTCTTTGAAGTACGATGTGATATCGACCGAACGATAAATAAGGCACGCCGGCGCAAACGGCAAGCAAAACGGAGGCCAGAAAGGCCTTGTACAAGGAATCAAAAATCACACAGTTAAGTACTTTATGGGTACGAAAAAAAGTATGAAAAAAACGTTTGTAATTCTCTTTGAAGTACTGTTGTGGTATCGACCAGAACGATAAATAAGGTACGCCGGCGCAAACGGCAAGCAAAACGGAGGTCAGAATGGCCTTGTACAAGGAATCAAAAATCACACCGTTAAATACTCTATGGGTACGAAAAAAAGTACGAAAAAAAACGTTTGTAATTCTCTTTGAAGTACGATATGATATCGACCGAACGATAAATAAGGCACGCCGGCGCAAGCGCAAGCAAAACGGAGGCCGAATGGCCTTGTACAAGGAATCAAAAATCACACAGTTAAGTACTCTATGGATACGAAAAAAAGTACGAAAAAAAACGTTTGTAATCCTCTTTGAAGTACTGATGTGGTATCGACCATAACGATAAATAAGGCACGCCGGCGCAAACGGCAAGCAAAACGGAGGCCATAATGGCCTTGTACAAGAAATCAAAAATCACACGAGTTAAGTACTCTATGGGTACGAAAAAAAAGTACGAAAAAAATCGTTTGTAATTCTCTTTGAAGTACTGATGTGATATCGACCAGAACGATAAATAAGGCACGCCGGCGCAAACGACAAGCAAAACGGAGGCCAGAATGGCCTTGTACAAGGAATTAAAAATCACACCGTTAAGTACTCTATTGGTACGAAAAAGAGTACGTTAAAAAACGTTTGTAATTCTCTTTGAAGTAATGATGTGATATCGACCAGAACGATAAATAAGGCACGCCGGCGCAAACGGCAAGCAAAACGGAGGTCAAAATGGCCTTGTACAAGGAATCAAAAATCACACCGTTAAATACTCTATGGGTACGAAAAAAAGTACGAAAAAAACGTTTGTAATTATCTTTGAAGTACTGATGTGTTATCGACCAGAACGATAAATAAGGCACGCCGGCGCAAACGGCAAGCAAAACGGAGGCCGAAAGGCCTTGTACAAGGAATCAAAAATCACACGGTTAAGTACTTTATGGGTACGAAAAAAAGTACGAAAAAAAAACGTTTGTAATTCTCTTTGAAATACTGATGTGGTATCGACCAGAACGATAAATAAGGTACGCCGGCGCAAACGGCAAGCAAAACGGAGGTCAGAATGGCCTTGTACAAGGAATCAAAAATCACACCGTTAAATACTCTATGGGTACGAAAAAAAGTACGAAAAAAAACGTTTGTAATTCTCTTTGAAGTACTGATGTGTTATCGACCAGAACGATAAATAAGGCACGCCGGCGCAAACGGCACGCAAAACGGAGGCCAGAATGGCCTTGTACAAGGAATCAAAAATCACACAGTTAAGTACTCTATGGGTACGAAAAAAAAGTACGAAAAAAACGTTTGTAATTCTCTTTGAAGTACGATGTGATATCGACCGAACGATAAATAAGGCACGCCGGCGCAAACGGCAAGCAAAACGGAGGTCGAAATGGCCTTGTACAAGGAATCAAAAATCACACGATTAAGTACTCTATGGGTACGAAAAAAAGTACGAAAAAAACGTTTGTAATTCTCTTTGAAGTACGATGTGATATCGACCGAACGATAAATAAGGCACGCCGGCGCAAACGGCAAGCAAAACGGAGGTCAGAATGGCCTTGTACAAGGAATCAAAATCACACAGTTAAGTACTCTATGGGTTCGAAAAAAAGTACGAAAAAAAAACGTTTGTAATTATCTTTGACGTACTGATGTGATATCGACCAGAACGATAAATAAGGCACGCCGGCGCAAACGGCAAGCAAAACGGAGGCAAGAAAGGCCTTGTACAAGGAATCAAAAATCACACAGTTAAGTACTTTATGGGTACGAAAAAAAGTACGAAAAAAACGTTTGTAATTCTCTTTGAAGTACTGTTGTGGTATCGACCAGAACGATAAATAAGGTACGCCGGCGCAAACGGCAAGCAAAACGGAGGTCAGAATGGCCTTGTACAAGGAATCAAAAATCACACCGTTAAAACTCTAACGAAAAAAAGTACGAAAAAAAACGTTTGTAATTCTCTTTGAAATACGATGTGTTATCGACCGAACGATAAATAAGGCACGCCGGCGCAAACGGCAAGCAAAACGGAGGCCAGAATGGCCTTGTAAAAGGAATCAAAAATCACACGAGTTAAGTACTCTATGGGTACGAAAAAAAGTACGAAAAAAACGTTTGTAATTCTCTTTGAAGTACGATGTGATATCGACCGAACGATAAATAAGGCACGCCGGCGCAAACGGCAAGCAAAACGGAGGTCGAATGGCCTTGTACAAGGAATCAAAATCACACAGTTAAGTACTCTATGGGTTCGAAAAAAAAGTACGAAAAAAAAACGTTTGTAATTATCTTTGAAGTACTGATGTGATATCGACCAGAACGATAATTAAGGCACGCCGGCACAAACGGCAAGCAAAACGGAGGCCAGAATGGCCTTGTACAAGGAATAAAAAATCACACCGTTATGTACTCTATGGGTACAAAAAAGAGTACAAAAAAAAACATTTGTAATTCTCTTTGAAGTACTGATATGATATCGACCAGAACGATAAGTAAGGAACGCCGGCACAAACGGCAAGCAAAACGGAGGCCAGAATGGCCTTGTACAAGGAATCAAAAATCACACAGTTAAGTACTCTATGGGTACGAAAAAAAGTACGAAAAAAACGTTTGTAATTCTCTTTGAAGTACTGATGTGTTATCGACCGGAACGATAAACATGGCACGCCGGCGCAAACGGCAAGCAAAACGGAGGCCGAATGGCCTTGTACAAGGAATCAAAAATCACACGCTTAAGTACTCTATGGGTACGAAAAAATGTACGAAAAAAACGTTTGTAATTCTCTTTGAAGTACGATGTGATATCGACCGAACGATAAATAAGGCACGCCGGCGCAAACGGCAAGCAAAACGGAGGTCGAATGGCCTTGTACAAGGAATCAAAAATCACACGATTAAGTACTCTATGGGTACGAAAAAAAGTACGAAAAAAACGTTTGTAATTCTCTTTGAAGTACGATGTGATATCGACCGAACGATAAATAAGGCACGCCGGCGCAAACGGCAAGCAAAACGGAGGTCGAATGGCCTTGTACAAGGAATCAAAATCACACGATTAATTACTCTATGGGTTCGAAAAAAAGTACGAAAAAAAAACGTTTGTAATTATCTTTGACGTACGATGTGATATCGACCGAACGATAAATAAGGCACGCCGGCGCAAACGGCAAGCAAAACGGAGGCCGAAAGGCCTTGTACAAGGAATCAAAAATCACACGTTAAGTACTTTATGGGTACGAAAAAGAGTACGAAAAAACGTTTGTAATTCTCTTTGAAGTACTGATGTGGTATCGACCAGAACGATAAATAAGGCACGCCGGTGCAAACGGCAAGCAAAACGGAGGTCAGAATGGCCATGTACAAGGAATCAAAAATCACACCGTTAAATACTCTATGGGTACGAAAAAAAGTACGAAAAAAACGTTTGTAATTCTCTTTGAAGTATTGATGTGTTATCGACCAGAACGATAAATAAGGCACGCCGGCGCAAACGGCAAGCAAAACGGAGGCCAGAAAGGCCTTGTACAAGGAATCAAAAATCACACAGTTAAGTACTTTATGGGTACGAAAAAAAGTACGAAAAAAACGTTTGTAATTCTCTTTGAAGTACTGTTGTGGTATCGACCAGAACGATAAATAAGGTACGCCGGCGCAAACGGCAAGCAAAACGGAGGTCAGAATGGCCTTGTACAAGGAATCAAAAATCACACCGTTAAATACTCTATGGGTACGAAAAAAAGTACGAAAAAAAACGTTTGTAATTCTCTTTGAAGTACTGATGTGTTATCGACCAGAACGATAAATAAGGCACGCCGGCGCAAACGGCAAGCAAAACGGAGGCCAGAATGGCCTTGTACAAGGAATCAAAAATCACACGCTTAAGTACTCTATGGGTACGAAAAAAAAAGTACGAAAAAAACGTTTGTAATTCTCTTTGAAGTACGATGTGATATCGACCGAACGATAAATAAGGCACGCCGGCGCAAACGGCAAGCAAAACGGAGGCGAAAGGCCTTGTACAAGGAATCAAAAATCACACGGTTAAGTACTTTATGGGTACGAAAAAAAGTACGAAAAAAACGTTTGTAATTCTCTTTGAAGTACCGTGTGATATCGACCGAACGATAAATAAGGCACGCCGGCGCAAACGGCAAGCAAAACGGAGGTCAGAATGGCCTTGTACAAGGAATCAAAAATCACACCGTTAAATACTCTACATGGGTACGAAAAAAAGTACGAAAAAAAAACGTTTGTAATTCCTTTGAAGTACCGATGTGTATCGACCGAACGATAAATAAGGCACGCCGGCGCAAACGGCAAGCAAAACGGAGGCCAGAAAGGCCTTGTACAAGGAATCAAAAATCACACACTTAAGTACTTTATGGGTACGAAAAAAAAAGTACGAAAAAAACGTTTGTAATTCTCTTTGAAGTACTGATGTGTTATCGACCAGAACGATAAATTAGGCACGCCGGCGCAAACGGCAAGCAAAACGGAGGCCAGAATGGCCTTGTACAAGGAATCAAAAATCACACCGTTAAGTAGTCTATGGGTACGAAAAAAAGTACGATAAAAAACGTTTGTAATTCTCTTTGAAGTACGATGTGATATCGACCGAACGATAAATAAGGCACGCCGGCGCAAACGGCAAGCAAAACGGAGGCCGAATGGCCTTGTACAAGCAATCAAAAATCACACGATTAAGTACTCTATGGGTACGAAAAAAAGTACGAAAAAAACGTTTGTAATTCTCTTTGAAGTACCGATGTGATATCGACCGAACGATAAATAAGGCACGCCGGCGCAAACGGCAAGCAAAACGGAGGCCGAATGGCCTTGTACAAGGAATCAAAAATCACACGGTTAAGTACTCTATGGGTACGAAAAAAAGTACGAAAAAAAACGTTTGTAATTATCTTTGAAGTTCGATGTGATATCGACCGAACGATAAATAAGGCACGCCGGCGCAAACGGCAAGCAAAACGGAGGCCGAATGGCCTTGTACAAGCAATCAAAAATCACACCGCTAAGTACTCTATGGGTACGAAAAAAGAGTACGAAAAAAACGTTTGTAATTCTCTTTGAAGTACGATGTGATATCGACCGAACGATAAATAAGGCACGCCGGCGCAAACGGCAAGCAAAACGGAGGCCGAATGGCCTTGTACAAGGAATCAAAAATCACACGCGATTAAGTACTTTATGGGTACGAAAAAAGTACGAAAAAAACGTTTGTAATTCTCTTTGAAGTACGTGTGTTATCGACCGAACGATAAATAAGGCACGCCGGCGCAAACGGCAAGCAAAACGGAGGCCGTAATGGCCTTGTACAAGGAATCAAAAATCACACGATTAAGTACTCTATGGGTACGAAAAAATGTACGAAAAAAACGTTTGTAATTCTCTTTGAAGTACCGATGTGATATCGACCGAACGATAAATAAGGCACGCCGGCGCAAACGGCAAGCAAAACGGAGGCCGAATGGCCTTGTACAAGGAATCAAAAATCACACGTTAAGTACTCTATGGGTACGAAAAAAAGTACGAAAAAAACGTTTGTAATTCTCTTTGAAGTACGATGTGATATCGACCGAACGATAAATAAGGCACGCCGGCGCAAACGGCAAGCAAAACGGAGGTCGAGAATGGCCTTGTACAAGGAATCAAAATCACACGCTTAAGTACTCTATGGGTACGAAAAAAAGTACGAAAAAAAAACGTTTGTAATTCTCTTTGAAGTATTGATGTGATATCGACCAGAACGTTAAATAAGGCACGCCGGCGCAAACGGCAAGCAAAACGGAGGTCAAAATGGCCTTGTACAAGGAATCAAAAATCACACCGTTAAATACTTATGGGTACGAAAAAAAGTACGAAAAAAAAAACGTTTGTAATTCTCTTTGAAGTACGATGTGTTATCGACCAGAACGATAAATAAGGCACGCCGGCGCAAACGGCAAGCAAAACGGAGGCCAAAATGGCCTTGTACAAGGAATCAAAAATCACACCGTTAAGTACTCTATGGGTACGAAAAAAAGTACGAAAAAAAACGTTTGTAATTCTCATTGAAGTACTGATGTGTTATCGACCAGAACGATAAATAAGGCACGCCGGCGCAAACGGCAAGCAAAACGGAGGCCGAATGGCCTTGTACAAGGAATCAAAAATCACACGTTAAGTACTTTATGGGTACGAAAAAAAGTTTGTTTGTAATTCTCTTTGAAGTACCGTTGTGATATCGACCGAACGATAAATAAGGCACGCCGGCGCAAACGGCAAGCAAAACGGAGGTCAATGGCCTTGTACAAGGAATCAAAAATCACACCGTTAAGTACTCTATGGGTACGAAAAAAAGTACGAAAAAAAACGTTTGTAATTCTCTTTGAAGTGCGATGTGATATCGACCGAACGATAAATAAGGCACGCCGGCGCAAACGGCAAGCAAAACGGAGGCCGAATGGCCTTGAACAAGGAATCAAAAATCACACGGTTAAGTACTCTGGGTACGAAAAAAAGTACGAAAAAAAACGTTTGTAATTCTCTTTGAAGTACGATGTGGTATCGACCGAACGATAAATAAGGCACGCCGGCGCAAACGGCAAGCAAAACGGAGGCCGAATGGCCTTG